>CAJNIZ010037324.1:32879-66984 GCA_905231905.1 Symbiodinium pilosum
AAAAAAAAAAAAAAAAAAAAAAAAAAGTGGATTTGGATGGTACTCTTTTCTACAATTGCAGCATACGGGAATGCTGTTGGTAATTACTTTAACTTCAAACTTACCCGCAGTAGCCTAGGGTCTGCACATATTCACACCTGTCATTAACGAAATCCGCATGAGGTAAACGAAGAGATTAACAAACAAGGATAATTCCTGCAAGGTCCTCAGCACAAAGTTCCGACTGGCAACTTCACAGCCTCGAGTTGCTCTAAGCCAAGCTGCGATACCTTTCAAACTGGAGCTCCCCGTACAGCTGCTGCGAGAGCAGGTTCAGCAAGGGTACCTCTACTTGGGGCTACCTTAGGGTTCAAAGGCGTAGTGTCGGTTTGGGCTGATGTTGTGGCGCTTGTGGGGTGATACATAATTAAGTTCGGAATTAGGATAACATGATGGGAAAGGCAAGTGCCTTCAAGCAAGAACAGGGCGTGACTGAGGGGCTGATGGGTAAGGAAGCTTCACAGGCTGAGGGCTTCAGTGAGGTTGCGTGCGAGCGGCTCACCTCAAAAAAGGATCTCAACTGGGCTTGGGACCTTGGCACTAAAGGCCCCGAATAAACCTGTTAATGGAGCTTAGTGAAGCACATAAGAAAATCACATCTTTACGTTTTGTGCCGGCACCCGCGTGACTGTGGCATGAGTCTGACATAGCGAGTCTCGCATCTTGCTGCCTACCACTCGCAACTCCTAATGCAACCATCTCGGGCTGCAAAGCTCCGAACAGAAGCCCTCATTGCCAAAGACGCGAATTCTCACCCCCCGAGCATGCATAAACCGTACACTGTCTAAAACGAAGATGGAATCGCAAAAGAGCCCCCTTCGGGGAGGTATCAAAATTGGTTCTCAGGGTTTTCAGATTTGCTTGGAAAGGAGGTCCTGACTGCCCATGTGAGATGTTCAGGATCCACCGGCCATTGGATCATTCGCAGCTGCTTACAGAGACATGTAGCCTCAGCCTCCTTGACATGCCCATGCCTTGACTACAACTCCGTACCTACTTTATGACACCGTCATAGCTTGTCGCGGCCAATTCGCACGGCATAACCTCTGGAGCTGCGAGATCTGACATTACATGGATTCACCGGTACTGTTACTTAATGATGCCTTCATGGTCCGTTGCTTTGTGTCTCGTAGGGGCTCCCTCTGGCTTGGCCTTTGGAAGTCTGCTGTGAAAACGTTAAATGTGATGACACATACACCTGATAACGCAAATAGTCTAGACGTCCCAACGGACGGGCGTGACACAACCTTCGATCGTTTCCCTACAGTGTCCCTACAGATCAAGCCCTCTGCCGGAATACAAGACCAGGAGACGGTCATGCCATCCGATCGGGCTTGACTCTTCAGGGCATACCTGAAGAGCCACAGGGACAGAACCAAAGGATGGAAGGTCCAAGGGCCAGGGCTGAAGATGTTCAGTCCGAAAGGTGGAGAGGCTGGAGGGCTCAGGTTGAACATTGACATCCCTTCATTCTCTATACCGACCATGCAAGGGTCACTATCATGAACCGGGGGTCTCAAAAGTCGGGCACCCACCGTTTTGAACAATCATCTTGGTTGGGCCTTGTATTAGGGAGAGGGAGGAGGTGTACAGGGGCCCCACGTGCATGGATTTGTGGCTGCTCGCTGCTTTCTCTGTGGAGGCCTAAGCACGGTAACTTGGTTTGCCTCACCTGCGCTATCAGAATATGAAATGTCCACATGAATATGTCCTACAGTAGATATGAGGCAACCTTCATGAGGACGACGGGCCCGTGCGGAGATAGGGTGCTTGTGAGCCTTCGAAACAAGCAGTTGGCCCTAAACTGAGGAGTAGCAGCACCCCTACGCCCTAAACGGCGGTGACGAGTCTAAATCAGCAAGCTGCCAAAGGTATCTGGTTGGTACCGTCCCAAAGCCAACTTGTCAAAATGCATTGGCCGTCCTTCTGGTGCGTTTGATTTTGGTTTGTGGCTACCGTATGTGCTGCAAAGGAACTGGTGCTGCAAGAACTGCGTGACTTTCTGGCGAATCTCCTGGGATCTGGTTGCTGCCGTCTCTTGTTGTTACACTTCTCCGGCTTTGGCACGGGAGTGGGGAATGGGACCACATTCAGGGGCTCGGCGATCAATAGGTTGAGGCCACACGATTATAACTGACTAATCATAGGTAATTGCAGTAGTCCGACCTACGCGGAGACAGCATGGCTAGTAGCGTACCCATTTAATAAACTAACATCAATGACTCACGCCATACGGAGTGCAGGACAATCCTGTCAATCGTGTGGTTGCATTCATGTCCAGTTTTGCTGGCCTGGGATTTGCCCTACTTTGTTGAAGCTTGCAGGAAAAGTATTTGAATCTTCAGGAAGTCGCCGCAAAACGAGCTCTCGCAAACTTATCTCTGAGCCCTGGAAACAGTGACTTAAGCTAGACCTGGTCTAAACTTGTCTAAACCTACGTAGGATAGCTGAAATCATGAACTCAAACGCCAGGCCATAGACTTTCAAACTTCAAACCCTCAACCGCAGATTCTTGTAATCTTCAGAGCCCGCGAAGCCAATCCGAAGACTCATGTTGGAGCGACGAAATTACATTGAAGCTGCCGCGATCAACGTCTGAAACTCTTCAACCTTGCTCTTACCAGAAAAGCAGAAGCAAGGACCACAATTCCTGCGGAATGTTGTTGTGCGCCAGGTAGGCTCGGAGAAGTCGAAATTCTGTATTCTCATCCTGCGCGCAGCAAAGCTCATGGGTGGCCAAAGCGAAAGACGATATAGGCAGTGTTTCTGGACATTCAGAAAGAAGCCAGCTGATTTTGAGTTTTGGGTGCAGGCCAGCGAGCTTCACAGAGCAAAGCTTCGCACCTAAACCCTCCACCCTGAGCTCCTCTTTTATCTTGCTGAGGCCAGCCATGAGATTGCTCACCGTACTGATCAACGTCGCTGACGTCATCAAGGAGCGGAAAGCAATTAACACCTGAGAATGAGTAGGAGCGACGCAATGGAGGGTTACTGTATGGAGTGGGGGTCTCTGGGGTTGAGAGTGACCCGCACTATTCGGCCATCCTGCGCGGCAACATCACGGCACCGCGGCCACACTGATGATTGAGAGGGACTTGCTATGAGGACAGTGAGTTTGGGCTGGTAGCTCGTACCGAAGAAACTTCTCAGTTCAAGGCTACCACAGCTCCGTGGCGTACAAAGCGGGTTCATGGAAACCGGAGCCAAGTGAGCCAATCCTCATTCCCATCTTGACTGTTAGATGCCAAGCCCTAACCACATTCTACGCCCTGCGCTGCTTTTGTCGACTCAGATCATGTAACTTGAGCTTCATGACTTGTAAGCCATGGACCCCAGACCTCCCCAACCCGCTCTGAGTTTACTCTCCGAGGCCACGCGCCCCTAGATTGCTGTTCACACAGGATAAGTAATGGTGTTTCATGTGCGCGATGCATCACGCTATGGATCAGGTCGCGCATTCTGGAAGGGCAGTGCGCAAGGCCCCGTCTCAAAAAAGCTGGATCCTGCTAAAGCTGCCAAGATACGCAAAATGCCGTTTCGAGACCTGGGCGCATGAGCTGTGCTGCGTGGACCAGTTGTTGGCTGCAGGCTTGATGTTTAGCATTTTGGGGTTTAAGGTTTGGGGTCTATGTGGTCACCTCACAGCAAAAACACTTTGGCGACAGCAATGGCTCACGACCCTCGTGAAGGCCGAGGCTACCCAAAGACCGAAGGCACATAAGAATCGTCCTGAACTCCTCTGTCAGACAACAAAACATTGAGAAGTGCGGACCAGAACCCTCCTGCCTGGCTATCGGGGTAGAACCGCTACTCGCAGTAGGCTCATGATAGGAGCGGCTTATGTTGAATGGGGGGTACCACCCTCGTGCCTGAAAGATGCGCTTCACGGCATTACGCTTGGGGTTGTGTAAGCAGCCTCGGTACCACAGATGAAAACGAGGTACCCCAGACCCTAAACTAAGCAAACCAAGCTTGACACCCACACGCTGCACTGCGAAATTGTAAGCCCTGACAACCGGCACAGTCAAACCGCAAATGGAAGCACAAATCTTGCACCGCTCAGCCCTTGCATCCGTACAACCGTTTTACCTTTGCTAAGACAAGCCTTCCAACCACTCTCGCAAATCTTATGATACACACAGTAGGCCTGAGACATCCGAGAAGCTGTTTTGCGGTTTGGCATGGCTCGAGCCAACACCCAATTGCGCGAAGGCCCAATTCAGCGAAGAAAGGTACTGGAGCCCAGCATCCGCCTGTAAAGATTAAAGCAGCGGCCGAAGAATACAACCGGAGGATTTGAAGTTTTGGGCCGCGATTTGACTGAGGGAGCAAGGAGCTTCGTAACGGGATGCAAAGGGCTCGTAAGGGTCAAGAGAAGTCTACGGACACAGGGAATTCTAGTTGACATGGTTCGAGCAATTGATTTCATGGATTCCACGCAGTAACTCTTCTGAAATCTTAATTGTGCAGCATTGGGTGCTCGCAATCGTCCTTCAATCTTCCTGATGTTCCTGGAGCCTCTAAGAACCATCCTAACATTCTGAATGCTTTCGCAATTCCTGATAGTTGAGCTGAATTCAGGATACTTCTCGAAATGAGGATCCTTCTTCTCATTATTTTGGAGACCTCCGCGCAAGCACCACGTTCATTTAGAAAATATCAAACTGGTCATACATCCTTCCGTGCTTTGTAACATGAAACTTCCACGGCGGAAAGGCTCGAAGCTAAACTCCCCCAAGCACACGCCGATCAGAAAAGGAGGACAATAAGTCTGTTCCTTGAACCTCCCGCATGAGCTTGCACGGCAGTTCGGGGGAAGCAAAGAACACTGTGTACAACATTTAAGTCAACAATCATTATTGTTCGAAATGGACAAACAAGATGATCAACCTATACAACAAAATCACAGATCAGCACCCCTTGAAGCTTATACCCGCGCATCTGCCTGATCAGAAAAACGCGACAACCAACCAGTGTCAGAAACCAGGGCCAATCTTTTTGCTTCCAGTATGTAAATAGTAGACAAATACATATATATGTATGTGGTGATATGTACATATATTATATAATCATCATCATCCTCATCATCAAACAGCTACGCCCACGCTAGCTGGTGTTTCTCTGAATTTGGATAATCGTGCTGGACTTAAGTTGCTGCTAAAGCCCACTGGACAATGGCTCTTTGGGTTTCCTGTTGTTGAGCCAACCAAATTGAAGCATCAAGATCGGCACTGCCCCTTGGTGAAGAAACGAACTGGCGTGTGCGTGTGGCAATTCTGCTTCCAAGAAGTTACTCTAATGACAAGAGTTGTTCAAAACACGGGGGTGGATGTCACATCGAAGTGCTAGCCCAACGAAGAAGCTTCCATGTGGACGCTGAAATTCTCAGGAGACGTCCTGACAACGTACCTGCAGTGGGTTATTGTCTTTGCAAGCCAACTTGTACCACCCACCTCACAATCCAGATGTTCCCAAAGAACATCAACAATGAGCCTTGCGAAAGTTTGATGTACGCAGGAATGCAATGCTCGAGTTGATTCTTGAGCGCCATGTTGCATGTATCCAAAGCCGCGAGAACTCCAAAACGTTAATGAAGTGAAGAAAAACAAAGAGGACCAGAAACAGTGACAAACCCAGAGAGGCATATCCCTATCTGTGTTTGCGGCTGGTAATTCTGACAAAGGGCCAGTCCTGCCCTTGCATCGCAGGCGCTGACACACCTTCTTTGACGACGCCTGTCCTCTTTGAATGCACCCTACACAGCTGCACAGTTCTGATTTCACCCAGTTTCTGAGCGCTTTGATTTTACCCATTGCCTTGATTTTGCCCAGAGGAAGACAGCGCAAATCAATCTTCCGAGCATAGCCCCCTGCGTAAGAATGACGTCCAGGTACATTGAGACATGTACCAAATTCGATCACGTCCTACGATGGCTTAAGGGTTTTTCCTTTTAGGAAGTGTCTGTGTTGGGATTGAGGTTCTTTTCTGGACGGGTTTATGTACAACGTTATACAGGGTCGGGGTTACGCTGTTCCGGTTCAGGATTGATGCGTTCATGATAAGATGACTTGTTTAAAGCGGGACCACTGCGCAAGGATGACACCCAGGCACACTGAAAAACGTACCAAGTTCGTTTGTTAGCTATGATGGCTTAAGGGTTTCAACATTTTTGTGTTTTCAAAGCTTGCCTGCCCGGGGTCACCCCAGCCTTCTCCTGTATGGTTGTGTCTGTGGTAGGACTGGGGATCACTTCTGGCCGGGTTTGTGTACAGAGTTGTACAGGGGCGGGACTACGCTGTCCAGGCTCAGAGAAGGCTCGCCTGCTTTGAAGTCAGAGATAACGAATTGAGAATTCCTTTTCCGAGAAATTTCTCTAATGACAAGAGTTGTTCAAACCAGGGGGCCCAAATGTTCTTAAGGAACATCAGCAATGAGCCTTGCAATTGCGATTCCGTAATCTATTCCAGTTGCTCTTCTTGACTTTGATGTACGCAGGAATGCAATGCTCGAGTTGATTCTTGAGCGCAATGTTGCATGTATCCAAAGCCGCGAGAACTCCAAAAACGTTAATGAAGTGAAGAAAAACAAAGAGGACAACAAACAGTGACAAACCCAGAGAAACGTATCCCTATGCTTGTCTTCTGCTATGCCTTGCTCGGCACCCTGTCACGGCCACTATCACGACGAACCGTTTTGCGACCAGAGCTCCCTTGGTCATAGCTATGTTTGTTAGCACCGCAGCAGCAGTAAGAGTAGCAGCAGTCGCAGTAGTCGTCGTCGCAGTAGCGGAAGCCCGTGGAAGTAGCAGTGGCAGTGGCAGTACCTGCAGCCTCCAGAGCATGCGAAAAATCAATCTTTCTGAAACAATAACCTTTTTCAGGTACGAACCTTGAGAACAGCCCAGCCGTGGAAACACGCAAGGACATTGTGTGACCTTTTTGGCCTGCTTGATTGTAGCGTCTGTTTGCACATTTAGGGACTTAGATCTGGTTTCTGTCGCACTTGCCCGCCAAAGCGTGATTGAATTCGACGGACGCGTTGGAATGCGAAATGCTTGTCCTACTGCTACTTCTATTGCCAGTTCTTCCATAAAAGTCTTCAGCCTCATCCCAACCCCGCCTACCTAGCCAATAGCCTAGCCAATAGCCTCTCTGACGTAATTACTTCCGCGACCAACGTCTAATGGTAAAGCAGCTTTTAGACCTTTTTGCTGCGTTCTCAGCGCTCAGTGCGCCAGATGGTTCTTTTCTTGTAAATCTTCAGCAGACAACCCATCTTCCCCCTCAGACCTTGCAGCTTGCGCAAAACAGGAGCAACCAGGCAGCCACACGACTTGCAAAACAGTGTGTGGCAGAGAGTGTAAGGTGCTTCCAAGATTTGGAGAACTTGCAGTCAGGCTGTGTGCTTGGGAAGCTGTTGGTCATCTGTGCATGACTCAGCAGCAGCAGCGGCAGTCATGAGCCATCGGCAAAACTCTAGAATCAGCCCTTCCAGCGTTCATTATTCTTATCGTTTTTGGACGGTCGCCTGCTTCGCATGAAGAATGTTATCGATTCGCAAGGTTTTGGGAAGCTGGAGGACTAACCATAAAAAAATGCTTGTGAGAAATGGAGCAAGACCTTGCAAATGGTAGAAGATTGCTGCATGTGGGTCCTCGAGCCTGGGATCTCAAAAGCTTGCAAATTTGACGCTCACAGGTGGTGCATTTCATTGCAAAGCCTGCAGCATGCTGAAGCCATAGACCCGTACAAGTCGCCTACGTCAGGTCAATGGTTGAAACTCCTTTGCAGAACTGAGTGGCCCCACTCCTGTAGATGATTGGCAGAAGCTATCAATTTGTTGCGTACATACAAGCCGCAATCTGAGTGTCTGCATGTAGAAGCATGCAAGCAACGCTGGCCTGGTGTGCCGCCCGCAACTTGTGACAGGAAGAGATGATTCCGCAAGGCATAATTTTACTGGGAATACAGCACTGTCACAAATGAGGCCAAGCACGCAAGGCTAGCTGTGACTTGCACAAGGGGTGTTTTCAGAGCTCAAGGTCTGAGCCATCCAGGTTGGGCTCTGTTCGGCCGTCCTTGGCTGCCTGCCGCTTTTCGTGGCTGGTTGCGATTGCGTCTTGCAACCGCAGCTCATCTCTGGCTGCCATCTTCTCGAACTTCAATGTCCGCTTGGGCCGCATGGCAATGCCTGCCGCAGCCAGTTGTGAGCGGTACTTCCGCAGGATCTTACTGGATTCTCCAGGTGCTGGCGCCGCCCGGCGCCATGTCGGATCCTGCCTGTAGCCCCTCTTCCAGGCATCACCCTCAACTTCCTTCTCGCACACGCTAAAACGAGCTTGGTCTCGGATGGCGCTGTTGCGGCACCGACATGGCAGCCCAACAGTTCAGCAGGAGCTTTGAAGCCAAATGCTGCATTGGACTCGCATACAGGAGTTGCATCTTGTCAAGCGGGACGCATGACATAGGCTTATCGCTGTTGGCCGGTCACCATATTGTTTTGCAAGGTAAACGTAAAACCCCAAAATGCGAACTGGGCCCAAGACTATATGGCTGTACGGAGTCCATTGCCTGCTGCTCTCATCCTCCTGCTGCGTTTCACCCTCAACTAGTGGGCGCCTC
This sequence comes from Symbiodinium pilosum, assembly GCA_905231905.1. NCBI lineage: Eukaryota > Dinophyceae > Suessiales > Symbiodiniaceae > Symbiodinium > Symbiodinium pilosum. The sequence goes on from CAJNIZ010037324.1 coordinate 41,540, forward strand.
CTGCAGTGATGCGTCCACCACCCAGTTGCGGGAATTCAGCCAGCTGACGCCAAACCTAGGGGTTTTCTACTTGGGGATCCTCATGTAGAGATCACCCAGAGATCACCCATGTTTAGAGCATATCTCTTAGGCCTCTCAGGTTTGGAACCGCTGTTCAAGGACTACACCTGCAGGACGTCTTACACCAAAAGCTCTGCGAGGAACGGTCGCTCAATGTACTTAAGACTTGCCAGGGATCATGCCGGAGTTTGTTCAGTGAAAACAGATGAAGCGCAGTTCAAACCCAGTCAGGATCTTTATCTGGTTCCTCGTGCCCCACTGAGGCAGTCCACACATGGAAAAACTGCATGCCGCATGTCTGCATGAAACGGGCAACAGTATAGCAAACAAGTTGCCAGGCACAGGCGATCAGGTGGTTCAACACCAGGAGATACATCAAGCTGCTGCAAAGACCTGAGAGTTCAGGGATTTGAGCCCGAGGTGTCCAGGCCTTTTTTTGGACATTGTGGATACCCTGGGGACAAGATGACCCTGATTTGCATAAGTCCATTGATGAAGCCTTCAAAAGACCTAACAGTTTAGGGCTTGGGGCCAAGAGGTAAATCAAGCTCCTCTCATTTGTGCTAGTACCTGTCAAAGCCGCACAGCAAATCGTCCGCTAGGATGCTGCTAAACCCATAATTTCAGGCGTGTCGTGCGGGAGCTTCCGAGGTTAGTCAAGATAAGGTGTAGCCTCGTTTGTTGCTTGTAGCAATGGTTGGGATGGACTTCAGGTCATGTTCTTGGTGTGGAGTAAACCGCCGGAACAAAAGCCTTAAAAGACCTTGACCTTTGGCATTGGTGAGGCTCACTGAGCTGAACCAGCCTTTCTCTGTTGTCTAGTACGGAACGAAGGAATGGAATAATCGAGCATGGAAAGGGAAAATCTGTGACTGCTATAGGATTCCATTCCCTTACTCCTCGCTCATCTCAGGGATGTACTTACCATGGTAGATATCATAGAACATCCAAAACATGCCCTAGTTCAAGAGACTTCCGTCCTGTGTAGGGAAGGTGTCAGTTTGCACAGTGATGGGATCTGGAAAGGGCCACGCGGATTGAGGTCCAGGATCACACAGTCCTCAAGCCTTCCTCCACTTCGAAAACTGCCACATAAGTAATTCTGGAAAACGGGGTCCCTACAAAATCATAGGAGCTACAGTCTAATTTATTCTCTTGACCAGAAGCCTCTGGTGACCCCTGCCTGATGGCTCTAGTTGCAGCTACCGAGTTTACGGGAGAGACTCTGAGGTCTCGTCTCAAATACCCAAAACTCGATCACGGGCATTCCTTTCTAGCCACACCCTAACATCCTGACTTGCCCTGAAGCTACCCAGGAGAAAGATCTACTTGCCCTCAACCCAAGCCTGTCCTCCTGCGTTGTAGTAAGCCCTATGCCCTGTTCAAACCGTCTTGGACCTGGTGCAGCCTAGACGCTGAGGTACAGGGTTGCTGCCTGGTGACGGTGACTGAAGTCAAAACACAGAACTATAAACCCTGTACCTCATTTACCTCAGCCATCCCTCCCACACCCTTGCACCCATACTTAGACTTAGACCTTGGGCTGTGGATGGTGTAAGATAGAAGGGCCAAGTGCCACGACAGGGATTGTGGGGCTTAGCGTAGGGGGCACATGATCCAAAGTGCTCTTGCGGTCGCCTTGCATCTCTTTGTTAGTGGGCTGCTAGCGACGAGTGTGGCACAGTCCCAGTCCCTCTGCAACACCAAGGACTCAAGGCTTCACCTGGGAGCTGACCTACACAAATGTACTAATACTGGAAGTTGTATCACACTGATTTGGCTAAATCCTCAGATGAGTTGACAGCTGCTGCAAGAAAAGCGCTTTCAGTATGTCAAGGTTTCCAGTTGATGTATTGGGACACCCCATGTTTTAAGGCCCGTTCGGAAGAAGACCCCGAGCCCTGAAATCCATCTCTCGTACTGTCTAGAGTCTAAAAAATTATCAAACGCATGCTTGTTATCAGGGTGCGGCGCAGGTCTGCTCCTGTAGATGGAGTTGGCTGGTGAAGGGGGTGAAGCAATGAAAGTGCAAAGTGCCGGTAGGAAAACCCACAGTCTTTCAGACATTGTTCATTAAAATTCGCAAGTTTAATTAAAACTCTTTAAAGGCAGAACTACAAGATGCTTGATCGCAGGCTTGACAAAAAACAACCCCCACGCTACCCGAGCAAACTTACAAACGACGTAGCTGGGGCCCTGCATCAGCGGTGCCGGCACTTGGTTGAGAGTATATAAAGTTCCTAAAGCAGCGACAGCACCTTGAAACCCAAATCCACCAACATCGCTTAGCTCTTGACCTCCATGACACGAGTCTGTTCAGCGCTGTTGCGCATCAGGGTTTAGAGAAACAGTTTAGGGGCTTGCATCTAAGTAGGTATCCCAGGGTTTGGGGCCTCAAAAACTGAAGGCCAAATCAATGAACCCCTGGAAGACCTTTCAGTACACCCCATGTGTTGTAGGCCGTGTCCTCTATGCTGTTATCAGGGGCCCTCAAAGATGTTGACCCTTCTGTTTCGGAAGCAGAAAAGCAATGTCCTCCTACCACTGCTAGAAGAAAAACGGAGACTAGAGTATGCCAAATTAATCTGCTCTTTCCAGGCGCCTGCGAGTGCAGCAAGTCCTGGCCAGAGAGTGGCTGGGGACAAGGGAGGCTGCTGATTTTCCTATCCTGCGGTTCCAAAGAGGTCACAAGCGGCAATGAAGTAGAGACTTCTGGCCCTTAGAAACTTCAGATTTGTAGTATGCAACCTGCCTGCTTGCCACGCAAACGCACTGTATAAGAAGTCTAGAGACCTGACTGGGCCCAGCAGGAAGAATGTGAGGCAATTCATCTGCAACGTGGATGGAACGCCACGGTAAGCCTTGGCCTTCAAACCTCTACACTTGGGAACGCTGAGAATTAAGGCAAGAGCGGCCTCGTCCAAGCCAGTGTTGTTTGTGTTGGGGACCGAAGAGACCCCGAGACCGTTGAGGGACCAAAGTTGTTGTCAAAAAATCTTTGTTGCTGGACCTCTCAAAACTAGAGTTCATGGCAGCAGGATCCGAGTTCCTCGGGACTATATTCTGACAAAATGTCACATAAAGCGGATTAGAGGCTCCGTGGAACTGGTAGTAGGAAAGGAGGTTTGGGAAGATCTTGGGGCTCGGTAAAAGTCTCCCGGTAATGCCCACTCGAACCACCCAAAGAAGCTTCGACGTACCACAATCCTTGAAACAAGTCGAGGGCTGATGCATCCGCACTGCTGCGAGTGCATTCCCAACTTGAGCCCTCCAATTCCCTTACTTTCACGAAGGATTCGCTATGCTTCGTTCTCCAAAGCCCCGGGATCGAACTACAAAGTACGCGGGTGAATACGTAGTTCTGAATATCCACGCGCAGACCCCAGATACATGCCGGCGTGAACCATCCTACTGCAAACCCTGCGCGGAATCTCCAGGTAACACAGCAGCCCAAAAATGGCAGTGGGTCAAAATAGGGCTTGGATAAGAAAGACCACCCCTCATAATGAGATATCTTCCACCTTGAACTTCCACCTTGAAGTAAAACGCCCTTATTTAGGTTGACAAAGCCAAAAGCTAAAGCCAACACGTGTTGGCTTTAAACCTCATGCAGACAAGCCAAGGGATATACACATATATATATATTCCAAGCCAGCATCTCATGACACCAGCGAAGCAAGGCGGAAATTTTCCTGGGACTAGTTAAGTAACAGATACTCTTCGAAGATTCATCGATAGAGGAATGTAATGCTATCATCGGGAGCTGTTGGAATCTCACGAACCCTCTTTCCTAGGCAAGACAGCAATGCAAGAATTGAAGCCTTACACCGTAAGCCTCTCAGCCCCAAAAGCTTGAACCCCACAACTCCAAAACTTCAAATAACCGTTGCACTAAGGCCCCAGAGCCCGGTAAACCTAAAACCCCTAAACGCGGTAAGAGAAAAATGTCTTTTCCGTTTAAGTTTCCATGTTCTTTTCCAGGTGGCTCTCCATGCTTGATATTACAGGTCAAAGAGCCCTTCCCCTTAATCCTGAAGCCCAAGCACTTGACTGTGTATTCCATTAAAACCCCTAGACAAATATGATCCCTATGCATTATAGTCCTTGTCCTAAATTGAGCCCTTCAACTGCCGACCTGGAGGGCTTCGTGTGCTCGGCGCAGCTTTAGCGCGCGGACGATGCGAAGCAGCCTGGTGCTGCTCAGGGGCAAACCATGCGGATATAGGCATGATTGTGTGCATGACGGCAGCAGATTCGGAGAGGTTCTACTGTATGACTTTCGCGTCGACCCGTTCTTTGAACAACTGCTAGGCACATCGTATTTGCAGCAAGGGAGGCCGAATAATGAACTGGACAAACAATTTCACTATGCTTCCATCGTTCAGCTTCACCAAGTGAAGGGTGGCAGAATAATTGCTTTTCGTGAATGAGATGGCTCTGAGATGATAATATGCCGAAAGCATAGCAGAAACTTCGGGAGCGGCTTTCACCTGATGGCGAAAGTGCCATGGATTTCCATCTGACTGAAGTTTCTCCTTTTGGCTCAGCGGGAGGCGTGTTTGCTCCACCTCCTACAGCCTGAAAGATGAGCCTGGCTTAGACACAAGATGTGAAAGCTTCAGGGTTTGTGAGTTTTGGTCCATGGTTGTGAGCTTCGTAATTTAGGACTGTTTGCAATTTCGCGAGGCACTTCTCCCCTAAAAAACATCCAGAACGAGAGGCCCCCTAGAGAACTGAGAATTCTGATAATGCAGCAGGCTTCTGCAATTGGAGTTGCTTCTGGGGCTCGAAGAGTCAACATGCGCAGCATGCAGCCACATGCCAAGGTTTTAGACAAAGGGCAACACTTGTCGGCAACCCGATTATCAATACAGTCAGAGATGATGCCGCGGGCTTGTTTGCTAATCCCGGGCCCCATTCTGCTTGCACAACATCCAAAGCATCTGCCCCGACGCCATCCCTGCATGGACCATGACATGTGATCATAGAGGTCGTGAAGATGCGCGGGAGGACCAGCTGTTCAAGGACTTGACAATTTGAGAGATAGGATAACCAGGTTTTCGAGAATTGATAGATGGCTGCCTCCGAGCGTCTTTGCTTGTCCTCTGTCACACGGGAAAAACACTCCTCCTCACACCCTCCCTCCACTGTCCAGAAAAAAAGAACTCCAGAAGGTCCTGGCCTCAGAAAGCGTAGCATTCGCAGAGCTCGTGACAAATCGTCCTGCCGCAGCTCTTATAGGCATCTGTGCTCAGTCTTTGGCAGAACAATTGTTCAACATTTAGCATCTTCATGCTTCAGGAGCGAAAGTAGCTTCTGGCGATAAAGCCGTGCCCAAGGGGCCGAAAGATCATTGATCATCTGCGTGTAAACCCGGGCTGGAACGCAAATTCTTGAGCAAGCTGCAGCCTGGGTCTCCAACTAGGTTAAGATATTCGCGTACGTTCAAAGTCGCTAGCGGCAACCTTAGCCGCAGATACCATGCGAATGGCCGGTCCATTGTGAAGTCACAGTATGAAGTGGTAACCGATTCAACTTACACTGCCGTTATTAACGGTTCACAGCTGAGTCGGAACCCTACTACAATTGCTGCTATGCGCATCATATTACTATTGCTGGTACCAGTGCTTGCCAGGCCTACCAGTCTTTTCAGAAAAAGGGAGTGCTATCAGAGAGCCTGCTGTTACTTGTGCCGAATGAGGTGCGGAGAATTGCACCGAAGCTGGATTCCAACTGTTTGGGGACAGGGAGAGGCGCATCTCTTGCAAGGCAGAGGCCGATCCTTGCAAGTCTTAGTCATGACGTTAGGGCTGATTTGCGCTCGGATGAGCTATTATCATAACGCGTGGATCCTCAGGAGTGCTGCCAAATGCTTCCATCTGCCGCTGTGGACAGTTGAGACAGCGACGCTGAGAGCGGTGTCTTGAAAAGAACCCGTGACAAATTTCGTCCTTTCCAGAGTTTCCCAACTTCAACGGCAAGACTGCTTTTTGGGTTGTCTGTGTTGAGTTTCGCGGTATGGAATGTCGTCTTGAAAGTCAGACGGTGCGTATTCTTCAAGCGACAGCTACTGTCAGCATCTCCTGCTACGTGGATAAGATTGATGATCCGGAGCTGCTCCGAGACACGCTCCAAAGAAGAGAAGTATAAACGTGCCCAGAGAGATATGCACAACATCAGAAAATCTAAAATCTAAACCTAATCCAGCTAGGGAAGTTTTTCTGAGCTGAAGGGGAGATTAGCTTGTGCGTGCCTGCTGCTTCGGGAAGCTTATGAAGTTGAAGGGTTGTAGGTTTCGGCTTGAGCGTTATAATGGTGTAGGGCTCAGAGCAAAGAGATCAGCAAGCTTTCCTTAGATTCGCACTGTTGTAAGTGGAAGAGGTTCAGGGGATTGTGGCAACGAGGGTGTGACTAGAAATTAGCAAGGGGATGTGGGTGTGTTGCAATATGTGAAGCCGAGCGGAGACTGCTGGTTCGAGGTGCAACCGGAACGGGCTCCTTGCTCAAAAGGCTGCTCCCCGAAGCTGAATACAAGAATGCTGCACCGTCTGCACCCATGCCTCATACTCAGAGTCCTCAAGTCTGAACCCAAGCGCTCTGATAATCCTAGCCACCATCCCGAAGCGAGCCTCAGTTTCGCTGCTCCCCAGGTCGATGATGAAGAAGGCCCAATCCATGGATATGAGCCCAAGGTCAAACACCATCCACGTCCTAGCTGCTTCAGTGTTTAGGATTTGTAGGGCTTACCCTGCTATGACAACTACAGTCCCTTCAGAGCAGGAGCTTTGTGGGTTCCATGCTGGTTGTGTGGAGGGCACTTGCCACCGCCGGGCTTTTTGGTATTCGGGCAGAACGTGGAATTTCATGCGGTCTCCCTTAAGGATGCTGCTCAAGCACCATCAGTAGGAATCCAATGCTTCAAAGAAGCCTGCTATGCCTCGTCTACAGGACATTTTATCACGTAGGGCTTGCATGGAGAATGCGTGCAAATTCTTGGTGGATTGCAAGCTGCGGCCTTTGTGTATGGAATGGGCCCTTATACAACTGCTTTCCTGGTAGCATCTTTTCAAACTGGGGCATCAGCACATCATTGTTGAGTCATAATCTTACAGGCCTAGTCGCGGAAAGGTGACAGGCAAGGCATGTTTGAGAAGCTATGCAAAGCTTCCTCCATCCACATCAGGCCCAGTTTAACACATTGCCGAGAAGAGCTTGACAATCAGGATCATGAATCCTAGGCCACGCGTCCTGTAAAAAATAAGGCCAGGTCACTTTGCGTAGTGGCATGCTGTTCTCCAAGGCTGGAGAACCAGAGTTCCTTGCCTCGTTGAGATGAAGCCCTAAACCTAGAAGTGCGGGTGACCCTTAGGAGCTAAAGGTGTGCTCAAAGGAAAAAGGAGGTGCGACACTTCAAATTTGGGGCCCGCTGTCTCGGCGGCCCTGAATCTAGGGCTTCAGGGCTTTTGCGCTTCAGGCTTTGTACCCACGGGCAGGGCGCCAACAGCTCGCAAAAGCTCCAGGGAGAAATTTGGTTTGGGAAGAAAAGCTCCAGCCTGCTATGCACTCGCTGCAAGAAGCACGGAACGCAAAAATATACCTCAAAACATGTGCGAAAGCCTTGTAACTTGGTAAAGAAAGGACACCTGACGCGGCGCAACTAGCTCTGAACCTTGAATCCTACATTGGTCCTACATCCCCAGTAAAGCCAAGCTGCTGATAGAAGCCGGTCAGGAAAGCAAGAATAAAATCCAGGTTCCAGAAAAGCTGAAAGAGTGTATCCTGCCGCTTTGAGGGATGGGGTCTAGAGTCCTGAGTCAGGCTTGAGCTTCGGGCTTCGGTCGTAAGTTTCAGCTTGAGAGCTTACTGCAGCAGGGTGTGGAGCCTCCCTCCCGCCTATGCTGAACGTAACCTATGAGGATCTCATCGAATACCGGGGAAGGCATCAGAGAGCGGATCAAGGATGTCATCGTCTATGGGCAACAGGCGCCCTTTGACAGAAAAAACATAGAAGGGTGACTGACACAGCGCAGCAAATCTGAACGAATGAAGCCTATTCAGCTTGCAAGAGTACCTGGGAACAACTAATTACATCCATATCCTGGCACAATGAATCTGACCTCCTCACACCCTTGCACTCACCCTTAAACTCCAAGCACTGAAGCCCTGTCCATGAACTCGAGGAAGGGGCTCTTCCCCATGTCAAAGGCATTGAGGGGGATGACTATCAAGTCCTCAGCGCAAGGTGCTGAAGGCGCTTGCTTTGCAATCTTGATCGCATTTGCTCCTGGAGATATGCGCGGTCCAAATATATTACCCCCATGTCTCTCTGCCCAAAAACTGAAACCTGTGCTTCTCGGACATCTCGAAAACGACTCATACAATTTTTGGACCCCACCCCAAAAGACGAGGCTGGTGCCATTTCGGGGTTCCATGCTTGTTACTGGTTCGCGGGGTAACAGGTGCAAAAAGAAGAGCTGACTCGGGCATGGAAGAAGTTTGTTAATGCCTGTGCTTGCAGGACAGGATGGATTAAGTCGACAGGCCTTGCAAGCTCGCAGGACATCTACTTCCACGTGAGACTAGAATGTGTGCCTAGATCGTGTGCAGAGGGAAGCTCTATGTGCTACGACAGGACAGCCTGTATTGGGGCAACTTTGTTTCAGAAGCCAGTTACAGGTGTAGCTATGAGACTTACGAGTGTGAAACGGCAACTTTCTCCGCACCGCTAGCCCCCTAACGAGGGAGGGATCAGCATAGCCCATGCGCATGCTGACAGAGCACATAGAAGACTCCGACCGCCACCAGGAAATTCCAGAGCCTTGGCATCGCTGAAGGGCCAAGGCCCCTGGTCCAAAAGTTCCCAAGACGTTTCCTCCTAGACAATGAAAACTCGCTCTCTGGGACGGAACCCAGTCTTTTTACTTGGAATATGAAGCCCGACCTGCCCAAGGGATGCTATTTGGTGTTGGGGTCTAGCACTAAAGTTATGGAGAGGATGCTCTCTTAAAACCATCCCTGCAGAAAGCCCTAGATACATCTCTCTTCTGCTTATTCTCCTTCTTGAATGCACTGAACTTTGCAGGTGAAGGAAAGGGTTCGTGCATAATTCTTGACGTGGCCATTGGGAAGCAAGACAACTTCAGAGACCTCTCGTGGCAAGGCGTTATGATACTCGAACCAGTACTGAGGAGTCAGACTCATGGGGCAAATATTCAAACAAAAGCTACAGAAGACGTTTTTGCGACTGCTTGATGGCTTCCGTTCTGGCTGCGACAAGGCGCAGCAAAGTACTCCAAGGCAGTACGCACACATCAGACTCTCTTGACAGGTAATGAGGAGATGGACGTACGTGGTATCGGGTAGATCGCACGATTCTTGACCTGTGGATCCGCTTTCATGGCCACCGTCATTTCCAGGACGCCTCTTGGCCGCTGCTACGTAATCCAACTTTGCATTGTTCATGTGCTTTTCCATTTAGATTGTCCACTGTCTGTTGGGGTAATGTCCCCATATATTCCTAGATAATCCCAATATGTATCCCAATGATGCACCAGCGGCCGGCTGGTGCTCATGGCATAAACTCTTGAATCCTTCATCCCTAAAGTCGCAAACCTTGAATGCCACACTGCAACTTCGTCCCCACACCTACACCCTAGGTGGATCCAGGTATGCAAGGGCATGCCACCAGGGAGCGTCTTGAAGGCGCCCCCAGGGTGGACACACACCGGGCCACACAACTGGATGATGTCGCAGGCTCCATATCATCTGGGGCGTTCTGGGTTTGGTTCGGGGGCTTCTGTTTGCCAAGCTAAAGGAAAAGATGCACTGATCAAGTCGCAGCTCTTTGAACTAGAGCTCCTTTACTCTGCCGCCTGTTTAAGTTTGGCTGGCCCTGGGGATCCATGTCAACACTAATAATTGTCGCTCAGGGGCGCGATTTGGGGGTAGGGCTTGTAGTGATCAATGCTCCTGAAACTGAAGTAGATGATGCCACTTGAAGGCTTGTTTGGGAAAGGGCTTCCGGGTTCTGCTCTCTACAAAATCGGTCAGCTTGCAAGCATGAATGGAAAGCCTGCCTTGCCAGACTTCTGTGAAGCAAGCCAGGTGAAGTTTTCTGTTGTTTTCTTCTGAAGCTGCACTTACACAACGAAGTCGCAAACAACCCTTACCTCCAATCACTTAATCCAATCCCCTTCAGGGGACTCTTGCAGGTCAGATGTCCCAACAGCTGGGTATTTGGGATTTTTATGAGGAACGATAGGTCAGACGCATGAGCAGAGAGTGTGTGAAACCTTGGAGAATTTGTGGTGCAGGGGTTGCCTAGTAAGAGGATTTTGGTATCCCAACCCCAAATTTCGGACCCTATTGTAATCGTGTGATAGCTATCTGGTCCTAGTTTTGCGGGCTGAGTTGTCCTCTTACGCTTAGTGCTCGGAGGGGGGCCAGTAAGTGCTGCTCACCCCTCTCTCGGGGATATGATAACTTGAAGTCCATGCTCTCTACCATTTGTGTTGCTTTTCGCCGATAAACCAAGAAAGTGGTTACTGACAATTACATTCCAGTACCTACTGAAAAGCTTCTACTACTGTTCCTGCTTCTGTTCTCCTACGTTCCTACTCTCCCACTCCTGTGGTTCCACTGGTAACTCTACGCCCACTACTGTCATTTCTAGACCTTTGTTCAGAGATCGGTCTCTGGCTCCAACCAGGCGGGGCGTATTAAAACTGTCTTCGCATCAAAAAGCCTACAACATCCTCAAACATTACAGACGTCTCAAATTCATCACCTCCCATAGCCCAAGCCCTTGATCTTCCGAAACTTTTGTGCATTGCGCACAAGCCCTCCAAGCAGAAACACTTCAGCTCAAAACCCATCAAACTCAAAAATCTTACTCAAACCCTGAAGCCTGAGACGCAATCCCTCGAACCTGAGACATGCAAACCGCTGAGCCAGAAAAAACTCTGAAACCTAAACCAGTGAAACCAACCAACCTGAACCCCGAAGCTCTTGGAAACCCGGATCCACTCCCTTCCCTACCACACTCCGGTGCTTTATTAGTGCAAGTGAGGCAGGGAATGATCGCAACATCTCACTCCGCAAGAACGAGCAACTAAGCCAAAAACAGCTGAACCATAACACCGATGCTGTGAACCCTAAACTCTATAAGCCCGCAGTGCAAAAGCCGACACCGACTGCCTGAGTCGTGAGCCGAAGCCGACGCAGACCTTGTGGTGATTCGGCGGCTGCGCGTCACCGCATGATGGACGTGGTGAGAGCCTGTAGGTCTGAGAGGTTTGGGGGCCTTGGATCCTCTCAGAATTTGCAGCTTGGGCTTACAGAATTGTAGAGCCCTACCTGTTTGGGTTTCAGGGGCGTTTGAGTGCGATTCCAAGGCTTTCGAAAGTAGAATACGAAGGATTGGAGGAGTCAACCGTGCGTCTCCCAGTTCGTGCAATTTACGGGAAGACGGCCGTAGATGTTTGAAAGCTTTCAGTTTAAAGGCTTGGGGCTTTGGAGTTCGAAGCTAGGGCATTCAGACTTCGGCTGGCTTTCGCCAAAGCATCGCTGGCACATTTGTTCACTGACTTCTACCTTTTCATGTCAGCCGCCATGCGGGCTCTGGTTTAATGAGATGAGGCCAGGGCAGGAGGAGAGCTTTGGGACCAAGAATCTGGCGTTTTTTATGTATGTATTTTCAATGTCAAGATGTGCGCGTGGGCCCACCGTTGTTGTTACGTCTGAACGTTGGCTCAGAGAAGCCTGCTCATGCTGCTGTACAGCTCTGGGAACCCTAGAAGCCTATATGTATGAGTATGACCAGTCAACATGTGGTGAGCAAAGTTATCGCTTAAAACACGCCAGGCGCATTCTGCTGTACCGAGCAAACAGAAATCCGTGGCAGAAACTTCACGCGCTCGTACCCGCTCTGCCTGTCCAATCTGCCCAACAAGCATGGAGCTTCAGCTCCTGCTCTCACATGAATGGGTCTAGTTGTGGGGTTCAAAGCTTCGGATGCTCTGAGTTGAGTAAATAGTTGGAGATCAGGGTCAAACCGCTGCGGCTATTCTGATGATAACCGCTGCCACATTATTCCCTCATGATTACTTGCAGAGTGCTGCGTGCTCATAACCACAGCTGGGCCGACTGGGAACTGTAGTGTGCAATGGCAATGGCGACCTTCTATCGTCACGATGCAATGCGGCAACTGCTTGGGAGCAAAGGCCTTTTCCCTGAACAATTAAAGGCTATAACTAACCTCCGCTGGAGGGGTGAAAGCGAACCCGAAATCAACGCTGCGAAGCATGCCTGACCCAAAATTCGAAGCATCTGAGCAGTAAACCTTATGGCGCAATGTATTGCGGGATGTCTCGCATCTGGCAGGCTGCCAGATATCAACATCAAGCCTGCATCAGACTCATTCAGCCTACATCCTGATATACAGTTCTGCTTCCCTGGGATGCGGGACGGGAAAAGCGTGGACGGGTACTGCCAGAGCTGTAAGCGTCTATCCATCCATCCATCCATCCACCCACCCACCCACCCACCCACCCACCCATCCATCCGTCCATCCATCCATCCATCCATCCATCCATCCATCCATCCATCCGTCCATCCTCGCGGCAAGGTGACCTGTAGCTACACCTTGATTCCTGTGATCCTACGACCCGTGCCCTAGACTCTGGACCCACAGTCCTTCTACCTACAATTATTTCTCCCTAGCCCCCATCCTAAATCCAGCCTTGGATCCCCAACCCCATTATCGGAAACCCGAAGCCCTGAATCTACCCACACTACTCCCTAAACCCTATAAGCCCCATACCCTCAACCCCAGGCTCCAGGTCATTTACGGAGGCATCCTCTGGCAAGTCGAGGCCTGTCTCAGACGGAGGTTCACTGAGAACTTGGGGGGTTCTCTGGGTCTGGGTTTGGGGCTTCTCGGGTTTTAGGGGTTCAAGAGCTTTGGAGTCCGGAAGTGTCCCCAGGACATGTAATTCTCGAGATATCACTGCTGTCATAGCACCAGTTAGAATTATACCCCCCAGCCCTCAAGCAGGGTCCCTCTCTTAGGCTTGAAGGTCGAGGGATGCTTAGCGTAAGTAAGGGATTGTTGGGTAAGGGCACCAAAAAACTTTGACGGTACATTCCCACACTTCGATTTGGGATTGTGGGCTCATGCTTGGGTGGCTCCATGGGTTGATGCCAGAATTCTATGTCCACACTGGAATCTCCCCACAGACGGCAGGATCATCACCATGCAATCACGCCCTGCATCCTCACAAAAGCATGGCTCTTGGACATAGTCGGGCTCTGCAGATTGCGGAGCACTGTGTATGTGGCCTGTTAAAGTCTGCCAAGGACACAGATTGCAAAACAACAGCCTACATGCCTTGTCGAGCGAGTACCTTGCTGAAAAACTCACGCCAATCAGATTGCATTCTCAATGGCTTAGGGTTCAAGTCGCAGCCCGAGTCGAGCGTGTTCCCATCGTCTCAATCCCTAAACACAACAAAAGTGATGTATGTGCAATCCCAGTAATGAAACGCTCCACTTCCTCCCATCATGCCACCTTGCACATCCAGAAGTGTCCTCAGAGTTTTCCCCTGTGACTTGTCCGTCCTGGATCTGTTCCTTAGCTAAGGTTGTTGTAAAGGAGCAAGCAGGATGAAAGGTGCATGCTAGGCTCACGCCCTGCGAATTCATGGTTCTGTAGGGCGCTATAGGCATTTACAAAATTGAAGGGGTAAACGAATTGCCCACACACTTTGGGTGTGCTAAGGTCAGGATGCGTGGTAGTTTCCTAAAAAAGGGGGAACCAAGTCTAGACCCCAAAGTGCGGTAATCCTAAGTAAGAGGACCCCCAAAAAGTATCCCTCATCTGGGAAAACTTTCACTTCTTGCTACAGCAGCCTCTGTACTGCCACATGACCTTTTTGGTGCTCGAGGGTCGGAATCCTAGATGTGGCGGCCGAAGCAATGCTTGATGAACCCTTCATGAGAGTTTCTCACAAGGATCTCTACATGAGGCTTAAGGGGGACAACTAAAATCACATCAATCCACAGGTTGCCTCACGGGCATTTCTTTTGAGGACCCCCTGTTTTGTGGCGGCCCTGTGAAAATCTGGGTGAAGGCTTCTTGCTTACCCTTGAACCCTCACCTTCTTATGAGGGTTGAGCTTGTGCAGGAGTTGCAGCTGGCACGATTTTCTTTATTTGGGCTATAACGTAACCCCAAGACCCCGAATCCGGAAATCTATTGATTCTGCACCCGAATTTCAACAGTCGACATACTCAACCCAACAAGTCTGAACACTACAGATGCCAAACGCTGAATCCAAATTCTGCATCCTCGCTTCCCCCTCTTTCTCCCTCCCTCCCCATCCTCCTGCTGCTGGGACACTTCTCCCCAACAACGGGTCTTAGCATGGCCATCTGGCTGCTCCTCAACTAGATGTATGTAAGGTTGAGGGCGTAGGACTTTTAAGGTGTGGGTCTCAAAGTTTACGGCTCAGAGTTTGGGACGTAGTTATTTAGGTCTTCAGGCGGGTGTAGGGCCTGTAGGAGACATTGGGACAAGCCCAGTGAATAGAGCACATACTATAGAAGTGTCGCGCAAGGCGTTATCGACACGTTGCTCTAAGCGTAACACACATCATCATAGCAAGATGCAGCTGCAATGTGCAGTGCCTGTCAGTATTAATGCCACTTCCTAGACCGCGGCTGAATAAGTTCTGACTACGAAACAAGAACGCTTCATATGTCGCAGGGTACAGACTTAAAGAGCAAGATGCTACATCCACTCTTAGCTGTACCCCGCTATACCTATTCCCCAAACCTTGCGAAACTTTAACATAAACAAAATTCTAATCTTCATCTGCGATCTGCCCGAGAACCCCAAAGCCAGAACCCTGCCCCTAAAAGGGTGAACCCTTACCCATGGATCCAAGAGCCTCAAACCTTGAAGTCTAAGTCACATGAGACCTGAAAAACATGAGCCTGAATGTACTAAAGGCCAGAAAGAGGTTGGCTCAATACAATTGTTGGACAACCCCCAAGATAAACTCCTGTTGTCAAAGCCAAATGGGACCAAGAAAACTTACTAGGCCCCTCCCACCCCCGTCCGCCCTTTTAATCCAAACCCTAAGTAACATAGTAGCTTCCATTTTCTTTCCCATGACTCCAAAACCTACAATCTCGAAGTCGACCCCAAATGCAAGCAAAGCTGCTGCGGGCTTGGCGCCACCACTTCCATCGGAGCAAGGGCATGGGCTGCCTGGGTTTGGGTGTTTTGACTTAAGGCCTAGGGAGGGGACAGAGTTGGGGTTTCGGGTCGAAGGGGCTTTCAAAGTCCAGGGTAGGTAGAGTGGGGTTTCGGAATTATGGCTTAGGTTTGCAGGAATGTAGAAAATTCACGAATAAAGCTTTCGAGTTTAGTGTTTATGGCTTTTAGGACGTGTGTATATATTAGGGGCTGGTGTGCAAGATGCATGTTTTGTCGCTGTACCTGTTTGTCCTAGAGTTTAAGCTTTCGGAGATGCTTCGGACTGATAAGGGGAGAGATGTTGGGGACCTACAGGCCTCAATCTTGGCTTTTCTCGGTGTAGCTAAGCATCCACCCCAGTGACCCGGAAGCCTTGGAGGGCTTTCAAGGAATATGGTCGGCCCCTGCAAGCACGTTAAAGTTGCAAAGCAACATCCTGAGTGCTCTAAGAAGCATCGAACTCAGCAGTCATTGCGGGGAGGGGGTGATGATAAAGGCAATTCTGAGATGGTGCTAGTGGTATAGGTCCGTCGAGGGAGCTTGATCAACCAAAATGGAACCAAAAATGTGTTTGTATTGATTCGAAATAGCTCTCCTGGCTTGGCACCAAATAACCTAAGTTAAAAGACTTTCGACCTGAGGCGGTCAACCCAATGCATGAAACCACTGGTTAAGGTAGTCTTTCTGCGAAGGTAAGCCAAGTTCGGTGTGAACTTGCCTGGGAAGACCGGGATTCTGAAGCCAAACTTATCTTACTCCTCGGTTGGGACCGGTGAGAATGCATCAGCTACCAAACAAACTCTTGCAAACGCCACATCCAAGGCTTGGACCCTGCATCCCTGAATGCCCGGATCTAAAACCCTCAGCTGTTAGGTAATTCTAAATGGGGGCGCTTGCCCGTTAAATAGGATGAAAATTGGTAAACGCCAAAAGCTTGAAGGCTGAAGGCCTGAAACTGGCTCAAACCCATGGGTTTGTGGCCCTAATTCCCAAAGCCCCCCAACAACCCATCCGTACACCCTGCCCTCTACACTCTGAACTTAAATCTCTGCGCCCTAACCCAAAGATCAACTTCTGAACTCCAATCTCCTCAAACCTCCCCCTGCTGTCCCCCAGTCTCGAAAGTTGGCTAAGTTGCTCCTGATCTGCCCTCCGAGATGCTAGGGCTGTTCCTTAAGGTTACAAGTTCACGGTTCACGGCTGAGGGCTCAGTGTTTTCAGTGTAGCGCTTGGTGTCTGGGGTGTTGGGATGGGGATTGCAGATCCAAAGTTCGTGTTCTCTCAGACGGCGATGTACAGACTCTCAGCTTTGTTGCGAAATGTGCGGGACAAGAACACGGCAGATACTGTGACTCCTTCCATAAATGACCTGTTTGATCCTCGCTTGAAAACTTGCTTAAAGAAGGAGCTGGAGCGGCCCTTAGAGACCTTTTCGGAGCTTCTGACTCTCTCTCCTCCACGCCCGACACGTTGAGCAGGAGGTCAAAAACCGATCTTCTCGCAGCTATCTAGGTGACACCCCATAGTACACACCTCGAATTTCATAACACCCTGGCACACCAAACCCAGCACTTCATAAGCCCAAGCCTAAATACGAATGTACACCCTGGAGTCACAAACGCTTGACACTAAAACGCCTCTTTTAGACTAGACTCAAGGGACCAAGACAGCGCGACAGACAGCTAATGACCATTCAAGTCCAAATCTCTGTCGGGCAAAGGAGGTCCTTCGTCGCCCTTCTGCTGCAGCAACATCTGTGGTATAACCTGATCTCAGCCAATCTCAGCCCTAAACCCTAAAACCGAAACCCCAATCAATGGCAGAAGCCTACGATGGGCAGAATGCCGCCAGCAGTCTGTCCTGAGAAGCCGTCAGAATGACGGGTTATTGACTTTTCAGGGCCAGTGATAGCCGACAGTCAATACAAAGCCCAATTGAGAAGAGAGTACCAAACTTACGTCTTACTAGTGGTGGGAATGTGGGAGCTGTCTTTTGGAATAATCACTCACATATTTTCTCAGCTCTAGGCTCGACATTTCATGGAGATCTGTATAATTCGTACCGGAGGGGCTCAGGGTGATTTATGTCAACTTAGGTGAAGATGCAGGAGCTGTTTCTCCTTCCTCCGACTCCCTGGTGGGCCTCTTGTTTGGTATCAGACTCTAAATACATCGTGTTTAGGCCTGCGGCTCATGGCGTTTCATCATTTTGCAGTTTCATGTTTTGGGGCTTGACGCCAGTGCCTCCCATTTCCGCCGGAGCCTCAAGTCTTAATTCCAATCCCCTGAATGAGACCCGCATTAAACTCGTCCTGAACGCCGTGAAGCTGTTCAGGAACCCGAGAGAAGATTCTAAGGCGAGCAGCATTCCGCAAGTTGCCGGTGCAGCTCCCAGAAGTGACCTGCCAAGGGAAATAGCACTGGAGGGCGCAAGGGGCATGCGCCAAAGGGCAACCTTACGTACTACAGCATGGCTGCATGCGACTTACACAGAGGATGTACAGAGTAGTGGGATAAAGGGTCATGTAGATGTAGATCAAACCCCATGCCATGTGGCCCCCGTTGTCCGTCCATGACTATGCAAAAAATCTTCACATGCTGCGAGGCAGAAGCTGCGCATCTTCAATTCTTGGGATGGTGGCATAAAACCTTTGCACTCCACAAGCCCGATGCCGTGAAATTTGATGACCGACACCCTCATATGGTGGTTTCTCAGAAGAATCCCTATGCAGTCCCAAAGGGACCCAGACACTCTCCTCCTAAGGCCGGAGAACAAAAAGGGTATGTCAAATCTATGCCGAAGTGTGCCTTTTTGGAATCTCATCGCTAGCTGAACCTGCGATCCCGAAAAGCGATATACGGTTGACATACGATTAACGAACATGAGCTGAATTGTAAGAGATTTAACTCTGCTACTTGCTGCAGGGTAGCCGTGATTGCGTAATTCCAACCTCTGAAGATCTGAAGACTGGTCAGGGACAGTGGAAACAAAGGCGCGCAACTCAGCTCAAACAAGCAGAGCATCAGCAAGAAGAACAAGGAGCAACCCAACCAAGTACTATATATATATATATACAGATATATGTATATATATATATAGATACATACACTCATTTCTGCAGCGTAGACGCTACATACCAGTTCCTCTCCATCACCCTGAGCTTCAAGCCCTGAACCGGCCCTAGGCAGCCTCGACCCCCCGGAGCGTATTCAGATAAAGTCGCGGCGCACTCCATCGCTCGACTACCATAATAGTAGCCTGAAAACCAAAACAGGACGCTAGAAAAGAGTGCTAAGGCAAGTCTGAGGCATGACGCACTAAACAGCTTCGAATCTAGCCACTTTGAAGCGTATTAATCTGAGGCTCCTCTAGCACTGAATGAAATTCAAGGTATGAGATTCTGGGTATGAAGCTAGTAATGGGCTTTAATGCGGGCTGGCTATTCACAATTTAGGGCATAGTCTGGGCCTACAACATTGAAATCATTGAGGAAATCTACACAGTTTGGAGGGGCGGTATTTCTTTTGGTCACCCGTCTGTAAAATTCTGGTCCCTAAGAGCCTAGGGAAAGCTCAGCATGTAGACCAGGTTTCAACGTGTGTCATGCGAATGAAGCGGCGCACGGGCTCATGTCTGTGACAGTGTTGACTGCGCCAAAAGAGCGCATGTTTGGAAGCTATGTTGCGCAATCATGCGCGATCTGAAAATCTAGGCCAGGCTTGTTGTGGCAGATTCTGTTCATGTTCGGAAAGGGACAGTACAACCAAGTAATCATCCGATTCTCAACACCGATACAACAAGCTTCGCCAACACGGGCTATCACACAGCGCTAGAAACGCTTGTTGCTTGAATACCGTTTTTGTCGGCAACAGACTACTGTCATATTGAGTCATACTGCGTATCCAGACACTTGCGATGCCATACATTATTAGTAGGTACCGAACTCCCACAGTGCCTTTGGGCAGCTCACACCAGACACAACTACAGATGGGGAGTGATGGAGGAGACAAACTCCAAATGATGCCTTTAGGTGGCAAGTTGCAACACGCTGTGCTTAAGACACACCCTTCTCAAATGCGGTTTTAGATCCCCGCCAGAAGACAACAACCTCACATCAAGCACTTCAAACCTCATCTCAAAACCCACACCCTTGCTAGGCAGATAACTTGTGCAGGATTGTAGGCCATAGGGCTACTGACTGTTTGAGTGTTCTTCTACCTAGGGCTCCATTCAAGCTCTTCTACCGGGGGTCCATTCAAACTCTCTTGATAGCCGGTCAGTTTGAGGATTGCCCTTGCTCTTTGAACACGCGAGTCCATCTGGCTCCTGTTTGGGCAAGTGGTCTGTATTGGCCATTTGGTATCTCGACCCTTTGACATCTTACCTGCTCCTCTACGATCAGGGGCTCCGAGTGAAATGGCGTGCCTTCTTAAGGCTAGCGGCGATGTATGGGAATCAGAACCATCCCTGCCAACGCATGCTTGATAAAACGAACATCAGGAAGAACGTGAGGCCTTCTGTGAAGCTTCTCAACAATACCCTCTCAAAATCTTGCATGGGGGTCTCAAAACTGCTTTGTAAGCCCTAGGGTCTTCCAGTGCCCTCTATC
Source organism: Symbiodinium pilosum (assembly GCA_905231905.1). Lineage (NCBI taxonomy): Eukaryota > Dinophyceae > Suessiales > Symbiodiniaceae > Symbiodinium > Symbiodinium pilosum. The sequence continues at coordinate 61,468 of CAJNIZ010037324.1, forward strand.
CTGCCGTTTGAGAGAATGCAGGGGATTAGCATTCCAGCATGCAGCAAATATGACAGGACATGACCATAAGGATTTCCATTAAAGCAATTGTGTTACTGTAAGACCCTCAGTGCCGCAAGCCCAAACATGTCAACAATACCCTGTAGCTCTCATCGAGGCCGCAAAACTGTAGAACAGATAGACCTTGAAGAATGCTTCCACAATCGCCATAGAACTCGTACTATACACAACTGAAGAAGGACCTTGGATGCGAGCAAGCCCTGAATAAGAGGCTCAGATCCCTGCAACAAGAAGATCTCGTTCCGTCAGGTCCAGGAGGGACTGCCAAGGTTGGCATTGGATTACTTAATGTCAAAACACTTTGCCTATGCAAACATATAGAGATACTCGTAGCCTTCTAGTCACTGAGCTCGGGTTGCAGCCAGGGTTCCTGGGTGGACATCACAAAGCAACGGTTGGAATCCCACGAGCCCAGAACGAAACCCCTGCCGCAAAGCTGCCATGAACTGACAGCTGCAAATGAAAGAGACCTAAGCCCTAACCCACGGCCTGCGCACTACACGAAAGCTTAATCTTGAGTTCTTGACAGTTCAAAAATCTTCCTACCCTCGTTCACTGAGGAACATCTTGAACTATCTTCATACATGCATAGAAGATGTTGCTCATGTAAGGCTGAATTTGCTGTAGCTGATTTAAAGCAAACTCTCTGCAAGCACTAGGATGACATGTTATGGCAGCTTTTGGCACAAGGCCTAGAAAATGAACGATCCGACAAAGGGCATAATCGCTTCTTAATTGTGGCTTCATTCTGAAACAGGCTGCCCGTGGGTGCCATAGCCATCAATACGCCAGAGACGTGTGAGAAAGTGTGTTGTGGCCCAAAGCCTGGTCCCTGCGCACGACTGAATTCCCGATGCCAGCTATCAAGAAAATGGGTTCCGGAGGGTATACTGTAGCCCTTATGTGGTGATACTGCTCATCGACCCTTATGGGCGACTTGTTTTTGGAAAGTTCAATTTAAGTTGAGATCAACCATAACCTCGAAACGTACAAAACCCATGTAGCTCTTGAAAATCGCTTTACAGATCCGGCATCGTCCCGTTGAAGCCCTACGTCCCCTGTAGTTGAATTCTATGGAAGCTTGTTCACATTATCATCTGCAGAAAAATTACAACAGGGCTCCCCTAATAGCCCTAATCCGTTTTCAATCCCACTGCATTCCGCCCTCAAACCCTACAACCCTTACACACCCTAAACTCTAAACCCTTGAACCCTAAACCCTAAAACTCTGCACTCCGAACACTGAAGCCCCAGGCCTAATGAACTTTACGACCCTGAACGATAAAACCCTTAACCTGCCCAGGCCTGTAGCGCCGCCGACTCGGCACCTTGTCCGGAGAACCGTCGAAGCCTGGGTCTATGAGCCAGTCATATGCAACTCAACTTGAATAAGCTTGGTAGGTAGATAGATGAACCAATAGGTAGGTAGATGGATGGCCACATAGCCGAGTGGCTAGATAGATAGATAGATAGATAGATACATAGATAGATAGTTAAATAGATAGATAGATAGATGGATAGATAGATAGATGGATAGATAGATAGATAGATGGATAGATAGATAGATGGATAGATAGATAGATGGATAGATAGATAGATAGATAATTTAAAGGTATGTATGCATGCATGTATACGTGAACCACACATGCGAGATTTCTGGCCGGGTTCTAGAGACATATAGGGTTGCGTTAAACGTTCTCCAAGTTTTGGACCTTGTAATGTCTGTTATTGTTCGTTTGTTGTCCTCTTATCGTTTTCCATCTACTATGGATGGAAAGATCACGCGCCTAATTTAGCGAACACCCTTATAGTCACAGTGACAGTTGTTTGGAGATCTTAATTGGCGCAAGAATTCCTCCATCCATTACATGGCATGCTAGGACATAATCCTCTGGCGCGGGGATATAACACAACCCCATGTATGAATTAGGGTCAGTAGGGTGTAGAGGGATGATGGGCATTGTGAATTGTAGTGGGATGAATGATTCTGTTAAAGTTAAAGCCTGTATAGAAAAGCAAAAGTTCTAGAATGATTTCAGGGGATACGAATCCACATCCTGCCTATGCCCATGTTGGTCGCCGGTTGCAAGCCCCAGTTTCTGTTGGGGTTCAAGACGGGGTCTCTATAATAATGGTCGACGAAGAACCCTTGGAAGGGTAAGAAACCCAACCATGACTCTTGCTTGCACATTCAGGGGAGCTTGGGAAGTAGCTAGGCGCAGCGCTTACCGCAATAACGACGTTAGAAGGTTGCCAGGTAAACTCCTATGCCTCCCTGACCCTTCAGATGAGCATAAACACCCAAAAATCTTCGTCCCAAAATCTTATGGAGCCTATGTAGAAACAGGGCCGATCGGGTTTAGACCTCGACACTACATATGGCTCATGAACTATCTCTCTGCTGAAAATCCTGAGAGCCGGACGCTGAATCTGGCAGGGAGATGACCAAGTTTGTAAATGCCCGCAGCCTTGCGCGGGCGAGAGAGTCGGCTGAGAGTTGAAAAGGGCTAGGGCTCAGGGTACCGAGTATTCTGGGCTGGCCGGGGTATTGGGGAGCATTCACATGGTTGCTTGGACCCAACGAGTTTATGTGAAGGGGTTGAGGAGGCCCATGCAGTCCTGACAATAAAGACCAATGCAGCATGTGGGCAATACGTGTTCTGTTCTGGACCTTCCAGTTACCAATGCTCCTGTTCCCTCTCAGGAAAACCTGCCACAGGATTCAGGGTTGAGGTTTCAACTCCTTTCTTTGAGAATCAGGCCCTGCAGACGAAGAACAGGCTAGGGATGATGACGCCACATGCGGCAGCTAAGTAAGTCCCCAGATTCTCTGGTAATTCGGATCCCGCATAGGGCCCACCCGTACATGTCTTTGAGGCCAGACTGACATCTCCGACACCCTAGACCCTGCAATCCTCAAGCAGGCCTGGAAGACCGATTTATGGAGTATAGACGATACGCTCCTAGGCGCGCAAGTTTCCGTGCATGGATTCGAAACTGGTCCCTCCCAACTGATGTGCTTTGAGATGCTCCCATGTGTAAGCCCAAACTATGGCCGTTAGTTTGAGGGCTCAAAAATGCAGTTTCAATGGGCACACAGGCATCCTAATGTTGGCACACTTTTCCTTTTTTGTTTTTTGGAGCCTCCGTGTGTTTGGATTAGCAAGGCACGGCCACATTGAACTGTAAATCCTGCACCCCCGAATCTGAATGGTCTCGAAGCTATTTGTAGAACAAGCCCCCTACAACCGCCCTGCAAGTCCTACTCCTGCGAGATGCTTTCGATGGCCTCTGACGTCGCTGGAGCCAATCAATGAAGTAAGGCCTGCAAGCTGAGGTGTGGCCAAAGACGGCTAAAGTAATGGAGGGGTCTGCATACAACTTTGATGCTCGTATACCGTAGGATAATGAACTTCACTAGGATGATATTTCCATCTGTTCGTGCTCCTACACCATGTTTGCTCGTGAGGTTGAGCCTCCGAAAAGGCTTGGATTCTGATGGGTCCTGATTAATGTAGGCACCCCCGCCAACAAAAAAGGATCCTTCTCAGTGAAGGGGGGGGCCGCCCAAACAAGCCGAGCTGATGGCTATTGCCTCACGCCAACAGGCCTGAGAAATCTCTGAAACTCAAGTGCATGAACCTCTACGCCCAACACGGCGTTTCAGTGTTTGTGCTGCCATGCATGCTTTTCCTTCAAACACCACTTTAGTCCCGGCAAAAAAGCAAGAACGCAACTCTACTGCGTGCCACGGGCCATGACCTGTCAAGACCCTAAAAATCCAAACTCAAAGCTTAGGACTACGAAGCCTTGATCTCTTCTTAAAAAGAACCCCCCCTCAGTCTCACATAAATTCAACCCTAAACCCTAAATACCGATTCCTAAAAGCTCATCCTGTCCTCAACGCCCAGATGAGGCCGCGGATTGGTAGTGGCTGCTCAGGGGGCCTGCTCGTATACATGAGTTAAGGGGTCTGGAGATGTTTAGGGTCTGCAGTAGGGTTTTCGGAAATTCAGACACTCAACCTACGTCCCAAGCATCAACCCCCAAACCAAGGGTAAGTTGGGGTTGGGGCAAAGCGAAAACCTTTTGAGGGGCTTTTGCTTGCTTATCCTTGGCTACACATTCATCCTGAAGCTCTCCCGAGCACACCCGCCCACGCATCCCCCAGTCTCCGCTATTGCTTTTTGCAAAGCTCTCAGTATGATGGCCTGCTCCACAACATAACATGAAATTTGGCTGCCGGTAAAGATTGTTGAGACTGCTCATCAGCCTATAGGAGCCCCGTCCTGACCCCACATGATGCAATCCTTCGAGGCCCGTAGGAAGAGACAAACAACGTTTACAAACCTCCTCACTGACAAGACGTGCCGTTCCAAGCTGAAATTTCATTATGCAAAGCCGTTTTTCAGCACATGATGAGGCTGATTGAAATGCCAGTTTCCTACTTTGAGGCCATCATGGTCAGGGCTTACTCACGCTGCTTGTGCAAAGCAGGAGCCTCTACCACTGCCTGGAAGCTCATCAGCCATTGTAACAGAAGTTGTCGACAGGATGACAATACAGGATGACAAGACACATAACGTCGATTTGAATTAACCAGTAGACACTTCGAAGCCCGGAACCCTAAGCAATATATACAAACACCAGCTTCAGGTTCAAGTCCGAGGCATGCATAGCAGCCTTTGGGATCCTGAAAACCAGGCGTCCCTTTTGGGCAGCTGGTGGTAATGACTATAGTATTTTGGTATGTATGAGGGGACCCCTAATTAATCAATGCAGATGTACATGCCTGAAGGGCCTAAGTGTTTCTAGCAGGGTTTTGGGGTATGACCGTCCATTTCCACAATTACAATGCGGGGAGAACGGCAGCAATCAATCAGACTCCTTTATGGCGGGCGAGTGTTGCACGGTTTTTTTGGACTCAGGGGTTGAGGGCAATGCTAATCCTCAAAACCGCTGAGCCACCCACCTGGGAGTGTGCACAGCTTCTTTCACTCCGCACGGCGAGGTCAATCCCCGGCCCAGGGCCGGAATGCTTTTCACGCGGTGAGACCATGTGATCCCTATGAAGCGGTCACTATCTTGGCGGTTGATTGCAGGTCTATCGCGGCAGCTGTTGCTGCTGAATGTTGCTCCTGTTAAAGCCGCTAGCGCTACCACTAGTGCCACACTGCTGCGGCATTGTTCACCACCAGAACCAGCATCACGTTGTTAACTGACTACCACCCAGAATAAACATGCGTCAAGTTTCTGCACAACAGCAACAACCACAACAAAACAGCAGCGCCTAGTACAGGCAATCGACTAAGTCATCCCAATGTCATCCCTTTCACCTTCCCCCCCTTGGAAACGCAGCAAAACGAAAGTCATCTCTAAGTCATCCCTTTGCCAACTTCCCCAGTGAACGCAGCCGACAGGGAAGATTAAGTTATCCGTATTTCGAGAAGATTTGTA
>CAJNIZ010037335.1:0-33027 GCA_905231905.1 Symbiodinium pilosum
AAGTAGGTACAATAATGGCCCAAAACCCCTAAATATGGCCCAAACGGCCATTATTCTACACACTTTGGGGGTCCAGGTAGGGTTTAGGGTTCAGGGCCGTAGTTTTTTTTTGGCCTTCAGCCCCAGAGGCCAGTAGTTCTACCACTTTTACGTCTTGGGTACAGAGGTAATCAGCTACAAGTGCAGTCTGTAGATCTACCCCCCTATGTATTCCCTAAACATCCTAAACCCTAGACGGTAAACCCTAAGCGTAGGTAGCCGGCGACAGGCGAACTAAAACTCAATTCCTTCCTTCAGAATCGACCGATCCCAAGAATCGACCAGCAGTTGCCATTTCTTGTGGCATTGGCCTACAGTGTGCTAAGTCCTCCTGGTAGGGAATTTCAAGGGGCATTCACAATTGCTGAGACCCTAAACCCTAAACCCTAAACCGCAAGGGCTAAACCCTGTCCTCTGCACATGTCCATGTGACTGACCGGGGGTTGCGATGTTAAGTAGTTTAGGGTTTAGGGTAGCCGTTTGTGATTGTGGCAATTCTGCAGAAAGTGCTCTACACGCAAGGATCTCCGCATCAGCAGTGGCTGCCAACTGGGGGGACAAGTTTAGGACAGCTATGGGCTTTTTGGGCTTGGAGTCTAGGGTTAGGGTTTAGGGCTATGGGGTCTAGGGTACATTTGGGTGTAAATATACATATGTATGTGGAGGGTTTGCATGGTTTAGGGGTAGAATAATGAAGAATTCAATCGAAAATCAAAGGGAGATGTAAGCTCAACATGAATTCAAAGCCGGTATAGATACAGGGGTTATATAGGACGTATATCAGGGTTTGCCTTCCATCCCTCAAACCCTGGGCACGAGACATGAAGTTTTACAAGTTTGAAGAGGTCGCAGGAGGGATCCCATTGTTCCTATTCCAGAGGTTATACCTGGTCCTGTGACCATCAAGCTAGCTACGGCTTCTCTGTTTTGTTGCCATTGGGTTTGTTCATGCAGCGATTATGTTCGTTCGTATTGTTTCGTGCGTGGTTTTCTGGGGCATTATCACCATTTCACTCTTTTTGTTACGATGCCAGGGTGTTAGCACCCCTAACCCCAAAATAAAGATGCCACGACTATCGTATGCCTCGTACAGGGTCCTTGTAATACGGTGGATGGAAATCTTGCACTACTTAGGATCCCCAAAATATTATAGCTATTGGCATATAAGAGGTCAGGGTGTAGGGTTTATGGTCTAAGATTTAGATGGTGCAAGATTTCCTCCATCCTCAGTAGGTGTCAGGGATGCCAGAATGACTTCTTGGTTTTACCCTTCGGGCATTTTGTTGTTCCCATGATGCATGACCAATCTGCCTTGCTCATCTTGTGTTTATGGGCAGCTAAGAGCGGTCAATTAATGGATCAGGAGCTTGAGGGCGGGTTTCAGGGTTAATTGCTTGCAGGGCCTTAGGTTTCAGGGCTTAGGCTTTTTACAGCTTAAGGGCTTACCGGTTAGGCTTTTGGGTAGGGTTGAGGGGTCCAGGAGTGTCCTGGCCTGTCTTGCTGCATTTTCACTGCTGAATCAGGGTACTTAAGGGGGATTGGGGGAGGTAATGTAGGTACTTCATAGGGGACTATCTAGGGATTGAACGGATCTACTTCTCCACTCTCCCTTAAGTACCAAAGCTTTCCTCTCCCTTTTGAGGGCTGAGACTTCTCGTTTAAACGTGTCGCGCATTGTTCTCATCTTAGAACATTCGAAGCCGTGAGATAAGCTATGGAGCACCAACAAGGTGTGTGTATCAAGCCATTCGGATATGAAAGAAGCGCTGCCGCTGCTTAAGATATCTGGTGCAGGACGCTTTTGGCTTCGCTGGGCGCGCCATCCGTCGCGGCTGCCTTAGATTCAAATTCGAGGCATGAACGTGTTCCTGAACGGTTTTCTTCGCAAGGCGTCTCATCTTGCAGCGAAGACGCTTGGCTGAAGATTTGAGGGGATGTAGATTTAGCTTCTTGTGTTTGATCACATCCTTGCCTTAGTCTTGCAAGGCTACGCCAGGCCAGGGTTTAGGGTTTAGGGTTCGGGGTTCAGGGTCTCTTCAGGCCATGTGCTTGCCCTTTTGTTATTGGTGCTTAGGGAAGAAGGGACAATGGTCTATAGGCATGATATGGAGGCTATAGTCCCTGGCCCTATTCCCTACTGGCCACCGGTAAGAACTCTTCCTGCGGGTTTGTGTGTCAGACTCTGCGAATCTTCAATTTATCTGTTTTGGGTGCAGGGTTCTTGACTGGAACCTAAAGGCTTGGGACTTGCGGGTCTGGCCCTTCAGCTTGCAAGTTTAGGAGGGTTCTCTATGTAGGAAGACGCTCCAGGTGTGACCGAGTTCTAGATGCAGTAACTTGCATGTGCAACATAGACGGCATCTGGTTTCGGCGCCTTGCCGAGTTTAAGAATGATAGAGACAAGTTTGTAAGTAGCCAGCTGAAATTGCTGTCCAGTAGCCTGCGCTCCAAACCAAAGTTCCAACCCAGGCAAAAATCCCCAAACTTGCAAAGCCCAAGTTTAAAGCCCACATGAGCTATTGTGTGAGCTTGTTGAAGGGGGCTATCGTTATATACGGGATGGCATAAGAGAGTATTACAGGGGTTATAAAGATACTAGGAGTCTAGACAATGGCTCACATCCCGAACCGAAACCTGAAAGTTAGGGTTTTGGTTACTACCTCAGTCTATACTACCCCCTAGGTGCCACGATAGCCCGCATTCATTAGGGTTATTTAGGTATGATTAGGCCTAATTAAGGTTAATTCAGGGGGAAGTTAGCAGGGGTTAGTATGGAGGGGTGTTGTAGTGGAATCCATGTTTTGTGATTTGGTTACTTAGACCCTAAACCCGAAACCCTAAACCCAGCGCTGTCAGGATTGGACCGATCACTTTGTCAGTGCCGGCTCTGGTAGCTGCTCGGTTCACCAAAAGCTGCAAGTATGCAATTTGCCGTAACTAGCTGGTTCTTAGAAGGTATATAGTCTCCATATAATCCCCATATAATATAGTCCCTTATTCCCTACCAAGAGCCAGTAAGGAAGTGCCTCAGCAACTTGAATGAGATTTCGGGTTTGGGGCGTGATGTCTCGCTCATTCCGAAAAAGTTTCGGGCTACATGATACTAGAAGTACAAAGGAACTGCACAGGGACAAGGCCTCTACATTCCAACCCGTATGCCAATCATGGTGTAGGGAGGGTTCAGGCTTCAGGATTTGTGGTTTAGCCAAAGTCCTTACAGTGTGTGGTTCAGGGCATTTGGTTGGCAATTCAGTTTACGTAGTCCCTTGAAGGGATAATTGCGGGAATATCAATAATTCCTACAGGGCTCATGCGGGACTGTTACCGTTTAGGTTCCCAACTTTGACTAGAATCATAGGGCCATGATGATATCTCAAGTCTATTGCAGTTATGTTGCATATCGGCCTTCAAAGCCTGACAAACTAATGCATATATCATGGGAATCATTACTCAGTATTAACCTCCCCAAAACCCTAAACCTGAACCTTAAACTGAGTCCGACCCAGCCTAAGGACACCCCACCTCCCTGATGAAGCCCAATGATTCACCAAGTACAATTATGGGGCTATATGGGGTTCATAGGGGCATATATGAGGTATAGAGGCATATACAGGGTAGATTTTGTAAACTCCTAGACCCTAAACTTTGACCTAAATCCTTGACCCCTCTGATATATTTCTCAAAGCACCGGGAGCCCTCAGGTTCTTCTCCTCGTCACCTTATTGGTGTACGGCGGAGGAGATCTGGGAAAGCGCTTTGCTCGAGGTGTGGGATAGCTTCTCTCAAATGCTTCCAAGGGCCTACCGTACTACACGATTGTCACGGTTGCTGTTAAGGAACTTAAGTAAAGTTGCCATTCTGTGGGTATATAGTACATATTAAGGTTTCCTCATGGTAGTAACTTAGCTTAAGTTCCTTAACAGCAACCCAGTTGTTTCGGGTGTAGAAGCATGCTGGACCCAGGTTTAGGCTGGCAGTTGTTTGGCCTTTGTGGTGTTCGGGCTTTCACGGGCTAAAGCGCGCTGCGCTTTCCGTTTTTGACGGTGCGGACAGGTTCCTCGTCCTTGGCTGTCTGCCTGATTATGGTGATGGTTGTGGCCGCCATGACGCAGTTTCAGGCATTGGGCTGAACTGATTGGTGGCTAGTAGAGTGCAGGAATGGAGCCCTATGGTAGTTTCTATCTGCTGCCGTATAATCATCCCTCTAACGCCAGTCCTTCATTCCCTACTAACGTAGATGCAGCCAGGCTGAACACTTCGAACCCTTCGTGCCATCTGAGTTCGGAGCGACAGGCAGGCCAGGGAAAGACCAGCTCAGTTCTTCTTTGAAGTTCTGCCTGCTGCACAGTACCAGGGAGACGGCGATGGGAGCGGCTGCGGTCGTGATGACATTGAAAAGTTGCTGCCACTCTTGCCTTTATCCCTACCCTGACCTTGATTATATTGGGCTTAGCCTTATCAGTACTCTCACGCGCACTTTTGTTCTCACTCTTCCTTTGACCCTTACGCGTACAAAAGGAACGGACGGCTGCTGCTGCTGCTACTACTACTCCTCCTCCTACTACTACTGCTACTATTGGTGCTGCTGCTACTACTATTGCTGCTACTACTACTACGACTACTACTACGACTACTACTACGACTACTACTACTACTACAGCTACCACTACTACTGCAGCTACCACCATTCTGATTGAATGCACGCACTCGCAGGTGTGATGTCCGGATGCGTGACCACCTTCTTCGGATTCCTGGGCTACGATGAGGTTTGTTGCATGGCCGGGGAGGCGCGTATGTCAACCTAGAGCACCAAAACTTAGGTTCAGGGCTGGTTTTTAGGTTCAAGGCTCAGTTAGGACTTCAAGGTTCAAGGACTTCAGGGTTTCGGGTTTATCATGGTGGGATAGTGTCATTATTCGTTGTCATTCTTGCCATAGTCGTAGGGTAGTCAATTATCATGTTGCAGGCTCTCAGCAATGCAAGAACTCCTTTGTGTCCGCTGCATGTTCCATGGGAGCGCGGATGTGCTCCGGACTTCGTATAGCAAATCCTTGTGTAGCTATTCCTAGCACTCGGTGTTCACCCTACATACTTCCGCAGCACGCGCTTTGTATTCCATGTGCCACTATACCGCTATACATTCGCAGTATAAGACACGTGCTGCGCAGAATGCTCATGCGCCCAATTTTCCTACTCAATCTCTGCATGTTGCTTGCATGTTCTCCCAAGAGCACCCTTCGTGTTGCTTAAGCGCCTACATGAATCTTTCATACGGCCTTGGGTTGCGCCGTCTTTCTTCAAACGAGCTCTGCTGTATGATCCCCCTAAACCCTAAACCCTAAGCCACCCTTGGCCCTACGAGCCACAAGCTTCGAAACCTTGTAGAACAAGGATAAGCCAGGCCCCTGGGCCCTCAGTCAGATGCCAAGCCCACATCCTAGCTCCTGGGTTTAGGGTTTAGGATTGATTTATGAGCCCCCTCCCTTTAGTAGGGATTATAATAGGGATCCTAATATCAAGGCCCTTAAAAGGAGTGGGTTTACAAATCGTGGGTCTACAGTAGGCCATACCGTAAGTAGGGGACCGCAAAATGCTGAACCCATTACCCTAAACCCTAAACCCATCACCCTAAACCCTCAAAACCTGTTTTGAGTTCAAGGCCTTACAGCCCGAGAAGTCGGTTCCGCGTGCGGTCCTGGGGACGGTCTTTATAGCCACGCTCCTCCCGGTCTTGGGGTCCCTGGCGCTGGTAGGCCAGGACAGCATACTTGGAGGGTCGGGGGGACTTAAAAAGTAGGCTAATAAAGGGGATAAGTAGGGTTACTATATGGGTTATAGGGGCTATTAACCTACCTACTAAGTCCCCCTGACCCTCCAAGTAGGGGTCTAGGGTTTAGGGTATCATGTGATTTCCTGTCGTGTTGTATAGGTACCTTCATAGCTAAAGTAGTGTTTCGAAAATGCGCCCGCCTAGCCCTACATGTGACACACTTTTAGGATCAAATCGGCTTTGCGTGGGGCCGCGGGGGATTCAGGGACGATGCGCGGTTTCTGGAGATGATCCACCAATCACGGATGGCAGGATCATCCTTGGTGTTGCTTCCTTTTCGTTATCAACCCTAAACCCCAGGCCTCAACCCGACACCCTAGGTAGGGAAAGTCCAAGTTTGTCCAGGTAACATGCAATGGTCCCTTGGAATTCTAAGTACAGTTAAGTCTAGACAACGCGAACTAGCGTTTTGCTATTTACCTACCCAACCCACACCCTAAGCCCTGAGCCCCAAACCGTAAACCCTAAGCACCATACCCTAAACCCTAAATCCCTAGAACCCCAGCTCCTCAGCCCCAAGCCCCAAAGAGGCTTCACGCAATATGCGGACATTGATCCCAATTCCGGCTTTGAAGTGGCCTTTCGGCAGAGGCCGAAGATGTCTGTAGGGTTCAGGGTTTAGAGCTTAGGGTTCAGGGTATGTGCCTGAATGCAACATAGCCCTCTTAATCTAGGTTGGGCTTTATGATGAGCACTTCATAGATTTGGGGGTTCCTGACTTTGATCGCATATTGGAGGGAGCTAAAGGTCAAACCTTTTCCGGGATTTAAAGAGCAACCAAGTACTGGGGACCCAGATTATTCGGAAAAAAAACGACAATTTGGTGAGAGCTAGCAAGAGAGCTTGCAGGAGGAATAGCTGGAAAGCTCGGCGCAAAAGAAATCTGCTATAGGGAGTTGATCCACTCGGAGACGTTTGGGCAGTCGCTCTTCAATGAGGGAAGCAGCCATGCAGCTTAGGGAGCGTGCCCACAGATGCCCATGTCTTCAGACACAGCTTTAGGTCTCAGGGCTCAGATTAGTGCCTCTACGTGGCCATAACTCCACAAGATACCTAGATATGGTAAAGGATCTGTTGGGACCCCCTCTGGGATGTCATAAGCATCTATTGAAAAGCTCCCATGTACTTGGACCACCAAACCCTAAACCCCAAAACCTAGACCCCATAAACCCTAAACCCCGAAACCTAAATAAACTCTAAACCGTAAACCCCAAAACCTAGACCCTACTGTATAAACCCTAAACCCCGAAACCTAATCCCTATAAACCCTAAACCGTAAACCTCAAAACCTAGACCCTATAAACCCTAAACCCGTTAGGGGCTGGACCTTCCTGTCGCACCTGGTGAGCGTTGGGGAGCTGATTGTGCTTTTTGTGGTTACATATATGTGCGAGGCTCAGAGACCTGCTTACCTGCGGGTTTAGGATTTTGGGAATGAAGGAATGGAAAAGAAATGAAACTACTATGATGGCTTATATGAGTAGTATTTTATTTGGGGATACTATGGTACCCAGTCTAGAGTAAGATCATATCCTCCTTTTGGGGTATAGTATTTTGTTATAAGGAATATTATCTTACTAGGTTCAACCACCAAAACAACACTACTCATATGGGGACTACGAGGCTCAGAGCCCTGCTGCCTTCTCAGTCTTGCTGTTTACGGTTTTGAGCTTTTTGGGGTTTAGGGTTTTGGGGGGTTTGGGATTTAAGGTTTTGGGGGCTTTGGGTTTGGGTTTAGGGGTTTAGGCGCTTGGGGGTTTTGGGTTTAAAGGGGTTTAGGGGTTTGGGGTTCTGGGGTTTAGGGTTCTAAGTCTAGGGATTTTGGGGTTGAGGGGTTTTGAAGTTCAGGGCTAGTGTCTTACTGTATTCTGATTGCTGCCAATGTTGTTCGTCACCGCTTCTGTGGTGCGTGCTCTCATCGTTGAAGGGTTTCTACGCTGCTCTCATCTTTCGTGAAATCCCCTTCTCATCCCTGTACATCAATGCGATAGAAACCCTACACCCTAAACACGAATATCATAACCACGATGTTGCGTTAGTGCTATCCGTTTCATGAGTCTCGCATGGTGATACCCTGCGGCCCTGCGGAGCATTCCGAAACTCCTAAAAATCGCGTCGAAAAACCAAATCCCTAGGCTAAAAGGCAGGGGCCTGAATCATTTGAATGCTGCAGAATCAAATGGAAAAACTTGACAACGAAATAGGAACTGGAATTATGGAGGATTTGGAAGCCTACTTTCTACCTGGACCCCCAAAGTATGTAGAATAATGGCCTTTTGGGCTAAATTTGGGTGTTTTGGGCTATTATTTTACCTACTTTTGGGGTCCAGGTACACCTTAAGCCCAAGTCCGTGAACCCGAATCCCGAATGGCGAAGCCTCTGCAGGTGCTTTTTGGCGCAACCCCGCGTCTTCTACGCGCTATCCAAGCAGAATCTTCTTCCCGCTAGGCAAGCTGGAGTCACACAGATTTTAGAGTTTTACGGTTTAGGATGTATATAGGGAGATATAGGGATGTATAGGGTGGAGGCCTTTAAGGCTGAGGACTGGTTATAGAACCTTGGGGGATCGTGAGGGCTTGGGAATTTTCCTTTATAGGTTTTCGGACCTATTAGGAAGTCGGATTCCGAAGGGGTGCGTGCGAGGGAGACTGGTTACAACTCCCAAGAACACCGCCTAAACGCTGAAGCCTATAGACCCTAAACTCGATGAATGCTGGAGGGTGCCATGCAGACACATCTTCAAGATGTCGACTACCAAAAGCTCGCAGGGAGAGCTCGCATAAACTCCAAAATGCCCCTATAAGTTAGAATGGGAATTGCATCAGGCGCTCGGATAAGGTCATGCGCGCAAGCCTCTGAACGAGTGGATGTATTAGGGGCAATCTTATTGTTGGCATGATTGCAGCTAGGTCTGATTTTGTGTAGTTCCAAGCTAGATCATAAAGCACGGAGCGAGTTTGTCCTTATAGGACCTGACTGTTCATGGAAGCCATCTTACTGGGTCTTGAAGAAGCAGATTTTCGCTGCATACTCCAGTGCTCGTGCGCAGGTTTTCTGAGCTGGATGAGCACGGGGAGCCATGGTTCGCCACGCTATGGTGGCCTCCTCAGAGGCTTTCGCTTACAGAGAAGAATCATGGGTTCAACTAGTACCCCCCTCTATACTACCCGCCTAGGTTTCCCCTTAATTAACCTTAACTAAGCTTAACTATCCCTAAATAACCTTAATTAAGGGGGGAACCTAGGGGGGGCAGTATAGAGGGGGATACTAGGGGAACCCATGAAAGAAGTGTAGGATGTAAGGATGTTAGAAGCCGTTGCGTCGCTGGCATCGATAGTTGTCCATGTCTGTGCCACATGAATTGATGCAAATCGCTATAGGGGATATTTCGGGGGATACTTTAGGTGGACCCCCGCCCAGTAATAGTGACTATAAGGGATAATAGGGATTATATTAGGGTCCTCTTATATGACAGGGTGGGGGTTCTCCTAAGGGATACTAGGAGTTGAGGCTATAGGTCATATCTTCTTGGCGAGGACCAAGCTCTGCCTCCTCCTCTTCCTTTAGGGTTTGGGGTTTAGGGTTTATCTAGGGTTTAGGGGTTTGGGGTTACTCTCTTCATCATCATCATCATCGTCATCATCATCATCATCATGATCATCATCATCATCAACAACAACATAGTCATCATTCACCACCATTGTTTCATGTTGATTCTTAAAGAAGAACGCGGTCAACTCCACTGTCAGTTGTTGTCACGAGTCTTTGTATGGTTTCCACAAATGACTGTGAAGTGCCAACAAGGCCCTAGAACGACTTCTGCCTACGGTCCGCTTTAATTGAAAGCTTTCTGGGCTTCCATGTGAGCCACAATCTAAACTCCTTATAGGGTTTTTTTAGGGAACAGTTTAGGGGACGACTGCAGGGGTTATTAAGGGGCATACTAGGAGGTTAGACTATGGCTCCTGTTAATTTGGGGAGAGTTCTTGGCAAGGACTGGAGTTTTGCTCATCGCCTGTGGAGCGCTGCTACCCTTCAGCACTTTGGCAAATGCCATTTCTGGCGGTGTCTGCGTCTGGGCCTCAGATGGCTGGTGAATTCCTGGCCTCTTTAAGGGGGATACAGGGTATAGGGGGTTAGGGTACATTTATAGTGGGTTTTGTAGGGATATTTTGGGTTATGTACGGATACTATGGCAAATATATGAGGCTACTGTCACGACTAGGCTGACTAAGGGACCATGGACATTACCCTCCTACACTGAAGCATCAGTGAAAGAAAGTCGAAAAGGAAAAGAAAACTTGGATTTCCCTAAACCCTGAACCCTAAACCCTAAACCCTGATGAAGATTGACTGTAGCGCTGATGAACACAGGCAAATACAGATGCTAAATCGGGTCCAGCGCTGGTGTTCTTCTGTGACTCATAGATAGCAGGTTTTTCAGGGGTGCCAGTGCAAGGAGGGAACTCATCTAAGTATCCCTGTACTTCCGAGCAGTCGTAGGATATCCGAAACAGAAGACGGGAACGCGTACACCACTCTTTCAGACAAAGCCTTTGCCCTTAACTCATTCTTTGAGGTTGCCTTCAACTTGGTCAACTGCTCCCTGATCGTCCTACGAAGAGGTCCGCGCAAGGGGCGTTTACGCGAAGGGAGGACCCCAGGATGCTCTGGATTATATGAGCAATAGTCCAAACTCCTTAAAATGGGGGTTGTATAGGGGAGTATATAGGGGAGTATTCTAGGGGTTCTTAAGAGGGATACTTGGAGTTTAGACTAGAGCTCATATAGGGATTCATGGGGGTCCTGCCTAGGCAGACCATAGGGACCATTTTTGGAAAGGCCATCCTGCAATTGGAAAATCCTAAGCCCTAAGCCCTAAATAGTAGTTTCGATGTTCTTTTCCATTTTTCATTCCCCGTATACCTCTATTATATACTCCCTAATTTTGGGAAAGCAATCCTCTTTCGAGGCTTCTCAACTTCTCGTCTGGGTGTGCGCGCCTTGGGCCTGCGAAGCACAAACTGCTTGTGGACTTACTGGTGGTGAGTAGGGAATAAAAGTGTAAGATATATATATATATACATATATAAGTACGTATGGGTTATACTACGTAGGGATCATATTCCCTTATTCCCTACTAATCAGCAGTAAGTTGGCATTTCCTTGAATTCCTAATCAGCAGCGCAGCATTGTTTAGCGGTAAAATCGGTAAGTCTTTTTTTCTATACAGGCTCGAACTCTGAGTGTTTCTAGGCTGCTCAAGATATGGCGTGGGATTCCATGATCATGCCTGGCGCAATCGATGCTGTAGCTGGATGTGAAGGCTGCCCTTATAGCCTTCAATGTGTTCTCCTTCGTCACTGCAGTTCTGCTGCAGCGAGAGCCTCAGGGTTTTTTCTTGTCGTCCTGAACCCTGGACATGATGAACGGAATATGCTGAGGCAAGACCGACAAGGCAAGAAAATGACCCAGTCCTGGCGCAGAATCAGAACATGTGCCTACATTGTTGCCTCTACTTTCATGTCGACATCAGAAGGTTGTTTTCCAAGTAGACGACATGTCATGCCTGTCATGTACTGTATGCAGGTTGGGGTCGGATCTTCTGGATCATCTGTGCCATCGCCACCTTGTCGGCCTTTGTCGAAGCCTGTGTGCAGACAGGATGTTATGCGCTACGTTAGTAGGATGAGGATGAGAATGATGATTATGATGGTGATTGTGATGATTATTTAGTTCTTATACCAGCTATGCTGCGCGGCAACATCACCACCGCCTTCGGTATCAGCGCTTGTCATGTCGTCCATTTCCCATTCTGCGTTGGGAGTAGGCAGCGGTAATTCCTTGACTTTTGCACTAACGAACGCATAAGGTTGTTGTGGTGCGACAGCTGAACGAGCAGGTGCGCTGGCAAGTGGCTGGAGGGGAGGGCTGGCAAGACATACCTAACGCCCAGGCTCACTTAACAGATCGTATTTAGTGGTAAAAATGCTGAGTGTTGAGGCCGGAGCCTGGAAAAATCTGCCCAAGCTGTGCACCTTGGCTAGGATGGCGCCAGTGGTGAGGAGGTTGGCGAGGCAGGATACAAATGTGCAGCGCAGACGTGCTTGTGTCAGATAAAGGTTTCGGAAAATTGGGGCATACTTCTTTGTTTGGGGTCGCAATAATAGCATTCTAGTATATTTTGGCCCTATTAGGGGCTAATTTTTGAGAAGCCCTCATAGGACATGGCGTTCAACACAACTACATGCATCTGAGCAAGACTTTGTATTCAACAAAGTGTACTGAACGACAGCTTAGCGCAATCCTATATTTTTACTCTGGCTAGCAAGGAATAATGGATAGGATCCTAATTATAGTAGCACTTATATATTCCCCAATAATCTAGTAGTTTCATGCCCTGTCAACCAGAGGCAAGTGCTATCCAGACCCTATTTAGACCCTCAATCCTTAACCCTAAGCCCTAAACTCTGAACCCTGAATCCTAAACCCCTGAACCCCAAGCCCTGAACCAGCCCAGGTGTTCTACAGAGTTCCTTGTGTGCCCTGGATTCCATGCGCGGTGCGGGTCCAAGAGCGCATGGCATATGTGTCTGAGAAAATTTAGGAATACCTTTGTGGGGCGTATTATAGTGTTGGGGCTCCCCCTATTAGGGGAACTACCATGTAGAAGCCTCACAATCTGTACTCCAAAATACTATTCTAACCTTAAATCCTAAACCCTGAACCGTAAAGCCTGAGCCCTAAACCTTAAAGTTTCCTGACCCGCAGTACAAAAAGCCGAGGCGATGATCTTCAACAACGTCATGCTGTCATCGCTCCAGGCAATGCGAAGCACTTGCGCCTAATGTAGCAGCCTAAGTGAACTGCGGTCAATAACAGCCTCGCCAAGGGACCATGAAAGGTGGACATAGGGAGCCTTCTTGTAGTTGGTAGTTTTAATATAGTCCTTAGAATAATCCTCAATAAATAAGGAACCCATGTCTATTAATTATCTGGGGAAATTGATTGTAGCACATAATCATTACTCGGGTACTGCCCCCACTCTGCAACAGTTGGACAATTTGTGCAATACCGTTGTTTATAGCCCTTAATATGACCCTTCATATAGACAGTACCCAAACGATGGATATTATTCCCGCTACAATCCTCATAGTACAACATCATGTATGCCCACATCGTATTCATCGTATTTTGGCCCTAAACTTATAATCCCAGAATCCAGCTTGACTCAGCGTTTGACAGCAGGCATTAGGGCACTCATCTGTTGTAGTATGACAGCCCAGAGCAGGACATCAATGGCCACAAGACCCCGCACAAAACTAAGACTGAACATTCCCCGCAATGTGTAATGGTACTGTATTGGGAACATTGATTGTGAGGGGTTGGGGCGGCACTGTTTGGGGGAGGGAATTTCTGGACTTTCCAGGGCCTGGCATTGACGCTTGCATGTAAGAGTTTCTCAAGTTAGCCCTGTAAAATCCTTTGTAGAAACCCTGTAATCTCTATAATCCCTATATGCCTCCCCAAATGCCCCCCCGACTTTGAGAACCCCGCGTGTATTGAGTTTTGCATGTTCTGCCCGGCCGCAGGCAAAAGACTTCCTTCTCCTGGCTCTGTACCTGTTCCTTGTAGCGCCGCTCTTAGTGCTAGCAAAAGATGAGAAAGTGATACAAGTCCTGCCTCTTTCCCTGGTCCTGTAATCCTGAAGTTCATGGATCCAACGTGAATATATGAAGGCTGCGAAGTTTTGCACTCTCTCAGCTAGAGCTAAGTCCTAAACCCCATTGTGGTCATGAAAGGTCTGCCCCTATCTCGTGGTGACGCTTTGGCGCTTCAGGCGCCTGAGGCCAGATGCTGCCATGCCATGCTTCCGTGCTGGGACATCTTTTCGCATTAATGCCCTAAACAGGAAACCCGAAACCCTGTACCTACATCATCTCCCCATATTATGCTAGGTAAGGTCATATCCAGGTGAAGAATTTACACCCCTCTTTATATGTAGTCATTACTACAGATACCATCAGAATGTCGTAATACAATGCCTAGCCCCGGCCCTGAACCTCCAACACCACCCTACATGGCCCCCATAAATCCCTAGCATCCCCATAAGAGCTCCTTTGTGCCCACACCCTTAACCCCAGACCCTAAAACCCTAAAACCCTAAACCCTAAACCCTGAACCCTAAACCCTAGACCCTGAACCCCTGAACCCCTAAACCCCAGAGCTGTCCTTTTACGAAGCCAGGCGTCATTCCGCCGTGGAAGTCAGTCTCGCGGCAGATGCTCGGCAGTTTGGGCCCCAGTTCCCTTAGAAGATACAGGTGTGCATAGGGACCTCCATATTATATATATGTGGATATATATATATATATTATAGGGATACATGGGTATATGTATATATATATGTGTGTATATATATAGGGGAAATTTCATAGGGAAGCACGGGGATTAAAGGCTTTGGGGCTTAGGGATGGGGAATCAAGCAGAAAAGGAAGTGGAATATGTAATGGAAGCTGGATTATGCAACGGCTTATTTTGCCGTTGAGACGAAAACTTTTCGTGACCCTAACGTTTTCATACTTTGGGAATTCTTGATACTATGGTACACCAATGTCATGCAAGATTTTTGTTCCAACAGTCAAAACTATGGCCTCTTTTGGGGTACCCGAGACAATGCGGCCCCCGATGTATAGTGTACCATCAAGGGAGCATGATTTTATTAATTTCGCACGTGGGCTTTCGCACTCAAAGCTGCGTTTACAATCCTGCTGACAATCCCTACATGCCATTCGGGGCCCCCAGGCGGCCTTTTTTGAGAAACCTCCCAAGCATGAGGTGTTTGGGAACAGCAAGACGTCCGGTGGAAAATACCTCGAGTATTTCTCAAGTATATACTCCCTAGTAGGAACCCGCATAATTTCTCATAATCCCTGATTGCTAGGAAGCCCTACCTAATCTCTTAACCCTGAGCCCTAGCTCAGGTAGCCTTCTAGTTTGCTTCCTTTGCTCGATCCTATCCACGCCGGCTCGCTCGGCAACTGCCACCCAGGGCACGACCAGGCAGCCGTCATTCTGTTGAGAAGTGGCCATAGTAGTATAGAATCGTATAGCACAGTTTAGTATAGCATAGTATAGCATAGTACAGTATAGCATAGAATAGCATCGTATAGTAGTTTAGTAGGCTAGCATGTGTTGCTGTTATGAACTCTAGTAGCTTCCAGCCCCACTCTTGGAGGTCTTCTTGCTCGGGTGGCGCGCGAACTGCTGCCCCAGACAAGTGTCTGTTGAGTGCATGATCTGCACAACGTCAAGACTAGGGCCAGCTCGCATCCCAGCACGTGACTTCAGCCGATGCGAGAGCATGTGGTAGTTTCCAAAGCCCAAGGAGCCTGACTGCAGCTGCTTGGGTAGCAAGAGGTTCCCCAACGTGCACGGATCTGATAGATCTGTGCCACGTTGTGCGTGGCTAGGGAGTGCAATGTGAGGCACGGTATACAAAAGGCAGACGGTGAAGCCGCAGCAAAGAGGCATGCTACAGTACCATGTTGTGTTACTTTCTGCTTGGAAGCAGCCGACGCATCTCTGCAGCGCTCCTGTGGCGCAGCTTTTCGTGCGCATATGCACCTGGTCAACTGAAACACGTGCTAGCCAGCCATCTTGCACCTTTCAATTGTAACTGGGCAATCGCATAAAAGTGCACATAGTCAATCACGACGATCAAACGAAATTCGCAATCGTAGTCAAGTAGTACATGTGCCATCATGACGATGCCAGAACCGACAGATGATGCAACCACTCCGCAAACAATCCCCCACTATTGAGTGAGACAACCCCGACTAGTTTCAAGAGCCGTGGAGGTGTGACGTGTAGGCGTCCGAATAACGAGAGTGGCTCTGGGGTATCTTAGGCTAAAGCCATAAGGGGTCATAAGGGGTAGCATATTTTCACGCTTCTACACCCAGAACCCTAAACCCTAAATCCTAAACCCTTAACCCCAAACCTTTCATAACATTTCCACCCTAAACCCTCAACCCCAAACCCTAAACATTACAGTAGGTCTAGGATTGATGCTGATCAAGAAGTGGACCACAGAAGCAGGCCCCGGCGCTCAGACGGACTTAGGGTTTAGGGTTTTAGGGTTTAGGGTTTTGGGATTTTAAGGGTTTAAGGTTTTGGGATTTTAAGGGTTTAGGGTTTTGGGATTTTAAGGGTTTAGGGTTTTGGGATTTAGCGAGCAGGGTTTAGGGATTAGGGTTTAGGGTGTAGAGTTTTGGTGTTTGGAGTGTCGGGCTCAGGGATTACGTAGAGTGTGGGGCTTCAGGTTCATAAAGGGACGGATCGAATCTATTCCTACTATATTCCTACTATGTTCCCTATTTGGGGTTCTCATTTTACTTCCTTTAGTTTAGATTTGAGCTTTTGGTTGTATTGTTTGTGTTCACGCTTTGTGTGCCGGCGGTAGGAGTTGGGGTTGAGGGCTTGGGGTTGCCAGCAGCACGACATGGGGCCACGGCGAGAGAAACCAAATCGAGATGCTTCCTGTTGTTACTATCGCTATGACGGTCCTGATGTATTTCGCAAATATGACCCTAAACCTTAAACCCTAAACCCTAGCCCTAAAACCCTTAGGAGAACTGAGGCTGTTCGCAGTGTCCGTAGCCATGTTCAAGAAGTCCTCTGCAGTGGCCTTCAAGGGAGAAGTGAGGCCCGTTCATTGCCGAGTTGCTTTGTCCAAATTGCGGCTTTGGGGTTTAGGCTTTGGGGTGGGTTTAGGGGTTAGGGGTTAGGGTTTAGGGGTTAGGGTTTAGGGTTTGGGGGTTAGGCTTCAGGCTTTGCGGGTTAGAGGGTTTAGGGTTTACGGTTTAGGGTTTAGTGGATCTAGACATTTCAGTGGTTAGGCAGGCAGATTTTGGAGGAGAGCCCTTCTGCAATTGGGTGTCTTGTGCGGTAGGTAGATCTTCATGATGAATCCCTGTCCCCTTCAGAACTCCGCAAAGTTTCTGAAACTTGATGCCTGTACATTTCTTGAGCCATGTCCTAGAATCCTTACATTGAAAATGAACCCCCGGCAGCTAGCGTGCAAAACAATGCATAGTTTGACAAAACCTCCACATTCATCGGGTTGTAACCATACTTGTTGGCGTGGCTTGTCGAGTGATTAAAGTGTTCCTTGGATTTGGCATGAGGGTTGAGGGGCATAGGGTTTAGGGTTTTGGTTTAGGGTTTAGGATTTAAGGTTTAGGGTTTAGGGTTTAGGGTTTAGGGTTTAAAGGTTTAGGTTTTAGGGTTTAAGGCTTAGGGTTTAGGCCTTAAGGTTTAGGGTGTAGGGTTTGGGGTTCGGAACGCCTGCTCACACTCTCATTGATGCCACTACCCAACCATGGTTTGCACTTCCTATCGTCGAACATATTGCGCCACAAGGACAATTCGGATTTCTGATGCCAGTGTCGTTATTCGTCCAGATACTCGTATTCTGACACTGACTCCTTCTCCGCCAACCTCAACCACACCACAACCCCAACAACGAAGTAGGGAGGAGGAAGGGATACTTGAAACCGCACCCTGGAGCCATAGTGTAGCTTTTGCGTTTAGAGATGCAGGTCTCCATGTACATGGGGATCGTCCTTTGAGTGGAAACAGATCCTTATTCCAATACGTGTTCCTATGTGGGTTCTCAGCTTCCGTCGCAATCGTGCACGCCAATTCCAACAATGACACATATTTGGCATGTTAGGGTTTAGGGTTCAGGTACATCTCTACTGTGACACTTATTTCCACGCACCCACATACGGCAGATATTCAAAATTCTGTACGACCCTTAGTACCTCCTTGCGTGGAAATTGTGGTGCTATAGAATACCAAGGCCATGCAGGATTGTACGTCGTATCAGGTGGTACCCCAATATAGCCCCCCCACATACTACAATCCTTGCTGTAGGCAACCCTAAACCCTAAACCCACAAGGGACCCCCCAACTTCTCCCCCCTAAACCCTAAACCCCTAAACCCTAAACTGGGACTCGCAGCACTTTCCAGGATCCGCGGGAAGGAAAGCAAATCTCTCTTGAAGGTGGGTCGGCGTAGCAGATTGCACGCCCTTGGGGCTTTAGAGATTATATGGTCAAGGGCTGCAGCGATTTCATCCATTTATGGCTAAGGGCTTTAAGGGTGATTATGATAAGTATTATTATTAGTACTATTGAGTTTTGGTGGTTTTAGGGTGTAGGGCGTAGGATTTAGGGTCAACAATTTAGGGTTGAGTGTTGATGGATCAGGGTTTGGGATTTACGCAAGGGGTGCCAGTTCCGGTGACGAGCCTTCTTTTTTGTGACGCGCGCCGGGGGCCCAATAGGAAGAGATACCTTGGATCATTTCCCCTCAAAGTAGCTGTCCTAAAAAAGGTCTTAGTTAGGTGGACCTCCGACCCTGTAATAGTGGTATAACAGGAAAATATCCGGACTTTAATATCGACCTAAGGATGGTCTCAGGTAGTGGGTACGGTTCCAAACCCTAAACCCCAAACCCGAATCACTAAACCCTATCTCAATCATCCAGTGTGGCAAAGTGGCTGCGAGGGAGAGTAACCGAAAAGATCCCAGGTCTGCATGGCTACGGAAGAGAGTCCTACACCACTTAGTAGCTAGGGTTTAGGGCCCTAAACCCTTAGACCCCAACAGTTATGGCGTTCAGCGTGGTGCAAGATTGCCTCCATCCATCCACTGCCTGCAGAATCGTCATGACCTCTTCTTGAGAGACACTCGGCTATGGTCCTGCCACTTGGGGGCAGCAATGGAAGCAACTTCCCATCACTTTTTGCAGTCTCTATTTAACAGTTTTTGGGGCTGACAGTGAATAAGAGCCCTCACTCTGTAGATCACGAGCTGGGGGGTGCGTTGCCGGCAAGCATGGACAAAGATTTGGACGTTTTACGATCTGAGGAAAATCGGATTACACTCGCCCAGGCAAACGTCGTACAGACTTCTTTGAAAGGACCTGTCCTGATGGAGCCTGTTTACGGTTGTTTTGCTGAGCAATCCTTCCTGACATGCTTTAACTTGCTGGCCAGGGACAGGGCTGGCAATGAGGAGGAGTTCAGGCTTTCGGTTTTAGGATACAGGTTTCAGAACATGTTCCGATAGATCCAAATTGCGCCACACGGCACCGCATCCCCGCATGGCCGCATGCGTGATCCACACAGACTGAGTTGCTATTAAGGGACTTGAAATTATGTTATATTATGTCACTATATTGGGGAAACCCTATCTTTTATTATTTATACCCATTCTGGTAACCCTAAACTCTATATACCCCTATACACCCATTATGGTAACTTAGTTTTGAGTTCCTTAACAGCAACCCAGCAGATGCACAGGCGTTGGCGACCTCTGCTGGCGAGGTTGTGGCCGAGGCAGTGGTAATGGGGTATAAGGTTTAGGGGGGTTCTTGTTTAGGGTTTAGGTTCTAGGGATTATATAGTGTTATGGAGGGAGTATATAAGGGGTTATATAGAGGTAGTGGAAAAGAAAATTGAATCTACTATTTAGGGTTGAGGGTTTAGGGTTTAGAGGCTTAGGGTGGGCGTTGATTGTTCTGCTGAAATGTGCTTCGTACTGTTTGAAGCCTTTGGGTTTTAATGTCGTTGAAGGGGTAGATAGAGGCATGTAGGGGTAATGGAAAGGAAGATGGAAACTGCTATTCAGTGTTTAGCATTTAGAGGCTTCGGGTTTAGGGCCTAGATTTTGTGCCTTAAATGTGCTTCTCAGTCCTGGAGGTCTCTCAAGCCTGACGGTTGGAATAGTAGATAGAGGCCCACGAACAAATCTGCACCCTAGCTTTAATGTAAACTCACTAGGAGGGTTTGCGGAGCTCAGAATATTGTCCTTTAAATTAAATTCAGTAGGGGGAGGGTTTCCGGAGCTCAGAACCTGTTTTGAATTAAATTCAATGGGAGGAGGGTGTCCTGAGCTCGGAATCTGTTTCCAGTCACATTCAATAGGAGGAGCGCTGCGGAGCTCAGTAGCTGTTCTAAATCGCTTGCTTTCTGGAATCTCTCGGGGGCTCGGAGACCTTGTATAAGCATAGAAGGAAGAGTAGCCGCCATACATATCAGTGGCATAGCCCTCTTAACTCTAGACTCTAAAGCCTTGTGAGGCCGTCCTGCCCAACAAGGTCGACATCATTGTTCGGAAGGACAGTCCCTTGCTTCGGCCCGGAGAGCTATAGTCTAAACTCCTTAATGGGGGGTTACTATAGCTCAGATGACTTTTGTGTCGCTTTCCTTTCCCTTCTCCGTGCATGAACATCAAGAGCATGGAAGCTGAACCGATGTAGTAGTATCCCGTCGCGCTCATGTTACTGGTTGTCAGTAAGAATGGCGGAATAGATCCCTGCGATAGCCCCTATGCAATCACCTAAACCCTGAAGCCTAAACTGGCTGCGGTTCGTCTTCATTCCTCACCATGTCCCACTTACCTCCCTAAATTCAAAACTCGAAACCTTGTGCCAAGACCCTCTCCGTACCTTGTATTGGAGAGTTATAGGGTCCCTGATAGTGGGCGCTTAGGCCTGAATAGAGGGTAGTTGGAGATAGTAGCATATATTCGATTTTGAGACTTCCATCTTCTTCTCCATTCCCTGCCAGCAACCATCAATAGTATGCAATATTATAGTACATTATATAGCATATTACAGTTTTTTATAGGTTGGTTATGGTAGACTATATTATATTGTTTTTTGTTATACGTCCTGAGCCAGGCGGGGGGAGGAAGTTCGATCCAGTTCGTCTTCGCTGGTGACGAGTGCGTGCTCGCCCGCGCCTTTTCACCTTGTAGGGTGTAGGGTTGAAACCCTAAACACTAGACCCTGATACATGTAACATGAAAGGCTTCGGGGGAGTAGAGAGAGAGAGAGATACATATATATGTATATATATATATATGTAGATATGTTTTCGTGGATTATGAGAGAGTATACTAGGGGTTTCAGGGATGATGTTGAGGAAGACGTTCAAAATGGACTCACCTTAATTGTATACCCGTAATGACTGGGTTGTTGCACACGGATACTTGCGAGGTGATCCATAGCTTTGAGAAACGCACGTCTGATACGTCTGACAACTAACTAACAGAGACTCGCTTCTTATGAGCGGTTCAAATATCGAGTTGGTTGCTTCCAAACGTTTATGTCGCTTCTTGAGGGTTCCTATAACGAGGATTATAGCTTACTTGGGACTTCAATGTACGGAGACCCCAATGCAGCCCCTTTCGGGTGGGCTCACTCATAGTGGTGGAGCTGGCAGGTGCTGTAGCAGCTTATTTGCTTTTAGTAGCAGCTAGAAGCACCAGGGCTTTTGGGCATAGAGGTTCACCCTACTCTCAGCTCTAAACCTAAAGGGACTTTACTGGGAAACCAAAACAGGGAACCCCAAGAATATAATGGGAATATTTGTGGTTTCTAAGGACCCTGGTAGGTATATTCCTATTATATTCCTACTATATTCATGGGGTTCCCTATATGGGGTTCCCGATAAAGTCCCTGTAAAACCCTCAAGTGATACCCAAAGCAAAACCCCCAAGCAGCAGGATGCTAGCTCAAGACATTGTCATGGCTACAGCAACAGTAATTGCAGCTGTAGGCTTAATAGCCCCAAGCCCCGGAATCAACATCCTAAACGATCCAGGTGTTGCCGGAGCGGTTTAGGAGTTAGGGTTTAGGCGGTTGATGAGCAGTTGTTAAGAGAGTTTTAGTCGGCGCTGCTAGCAAGTCCATACTTGGGGTTCATGCGCTCTGGGAGTAGGCACGAAGCTTCTAAACCCAAAGGCCCCCTACCCCCCCATATGTTTCCCGTGTATGATCATGCACAATCCCGCTAGAACCCAATGTCATTCCCCTAAACCCCAAACCCGAAATAATTCAGGTCCAGCTAGATGGTAAAGCTGATCTCGGACAGGCGCGCAGTAGCGCCATTCAGGAAATTTCCGGAGGTGATAGAGGGGCTGCTCACGATGGGGCATTTTGATTGCCAACTATGACACGGAGCCCTTCACGGATTCTATGGGGATACTTCGAAGAAATTCCCGTGGCATGTAGTTGGGGGTTATAAGCTGTTTTTTCTCCAAATGCTCTTCCTTTTAGTGGAAGATATGTGCAGGATGATAATTTTCACAACTTACATATGCATCGGCATTTTGTTGTACACCCTTCTAGCCACTCGTCAGACTTTCAACAACAGTTTTCTGCATCACTCTGTGCTCGTAGCTTTCCACATCAACGTCTCACTCTCCAAGCAGCGGCAGCGTAGCACAAACACGGCGAGAAGCGCAATCTGGATTAGGGTGAAGGGGGGGATTTGATTTTGTGACTTGTTGGGAAGGGTTTAGGGTATGGGGTTTATAGGGTTTAGGGTTCGGGCTTCAGGGTACAGGCGGCAAGAAACCATAACCTCGAGGCATTCTAATGTCTACTTTGGGGAGGGGGTGGCCCAGGTACTGATCTACAAGGAGAACTCAAAGTTTGGGGAGCCATATAACACTCCGGATCCTGAGCTTGAACCGTAAACCTGCAGCCTGGAATCCTAAAACGCAAAACAGCTGCCCGTAAAGGAGTTTCCGAAAGGGGACTGGCAGATAGATACATATATAGGTAGATATGTATACATGTATGGAGACCTCCCCATCAAGGACCCCCAGCAATTTTAGGAACCCGCTATCTCCATCCTGTGAGGGAGAGCTCTTGCCAACACTCGTGGCTCTTTGGAAGGCCGGTCCGTACTCGCAGTTCTGCACTGTTGAGGTTTCTAGGGAGAGGAAAAGAAACAAGACTATAGGGTTTCGGGTGTTAGGTTTGCGGTTTTAATTTAAGGTCAACTGTAGCAGGTTTGGGGCTTTAGAGTGCGGATCTTGGGCATGGTTTAGGCTGTCCCTAACACTAAGAGACAGGCAATGCATTTGCGTTCGAGTTGACTGCGAGTGGGTGGATGGAGCGCACAAGGCAGTGGTGTTCTCCGGAATTGTCGACCATGTGTGGAGGGTGCGTGTGACAAGCCTCCACGTCTTTTGGCATACATGGCTCCATATTCAGGATCCCCACACCCCAAACCCCCAAACCCCCAAACCTAACCCCTTCACCCCAAACCCTTACCCTAAACCCCTAAACCTTGGCGATGGCCGAGAATTATAGGTTTTCCTCAATTTTCGATCAAGTTTATGGGCAACTGAGCTTCCTAGGCTTATGCACTCAACCTCCAAAGCAGGGATTTGCGAGTTTCTGAATATGATCGCTCTAGAATCCCTTATGGAAGACCCCCATAAGTCTCCTGAAATACCTACATATCCCCAGGGCGCCCTATTTCTGAAATGTTTTCGGGAAAAAGATGCATAGCATCTTGAAACCTTAAGCCCTCAACCCGAAACCCTGAAATCTAAACCACTAATCCCTACACCCTGATCAGTAAACTCCTAATCCCTAAACCCTTAATCCCTAAACCCTTAATCCCTAAACCCTAAACCCTGACCAGTAAACCCCGAATCCAACAAAAACCTTAAACCCTAGATCATGTGGAGGTTCCAACGTGCGAGGCATGGCTCCCAACCGTTGTGGTGCAAAGGACAGGTCAACGGGTTGATGTTGGATTCAGGTTTTTGGGAGTAGGGTCGGGGCTTAAGATGTAGAAGTTTGGGCTTCAGGGCTTAGAAGTTTAGGGATTTGGGTTTAGGGATTAAGGTTGAGAGTTTTGGGTTTAGGGATGGAAGGTTTAGGGCCCGTTCAGCAACAGTTGGGGCATTAGTCTATTCAGCTATTACGCATGTATATGAAACATTTTTTCATAAACGAGCATGTATTGATGGAGCCCATAATCTGACGCCTATTATGTACTGTTACTGGGTGGGGGCTGGTCTCAAGGGTCATGAGCAGAAGTCCTGCTTGGGGTTTGGGGGTGGAAGTTTAGGGTTGAGGTTTGGAGGTTAAGGTTTCAGGGGTTTAGGATTTGGAGCTGTACCGGCAGCCATCTGCCCAAATATTAACCTCTCGCCAAGCCAATACTCCCTTTGATAGCCCAAATTTATTGGGGGGAACAAGTTTCCAACATTGGGTGCATACATGTCGAGGGAGGCCATTGCTTGGATATGCATTCTAGGGATGCACCAGATGGACTCATGACTTCGATGCAAGCCCCTTGAACAACAGCAGCAAGACGGAGAGTGCTGCGGAGGATCATAAAAAAAGGTGGAGGAAAGAAATAGATGATAGGTGCTTGGTGATTGCATCTGCCCATCACTGTATCTAGGACTAGTACTATTCCTCCTCCTACTACTGCTGCTATCGTTGCGACTTCTCTTGCTATGACCTTTATCGCTGCCGTTACCCAGGGCAATGTTTTGCAGGCCTGTCGCGAAGTTTATCTTCGGAGGGGCCAACGTCATGGTTGCCTTGCTGCACATGGTTACATGCAAACACTGCAGCATGTGCAAGGCAAAAGATGGATTGCGCCCGTCATGGCAGTAAACGTATGATTCAGAATCATGGGTTTACTTGCAGTACTGGAAAAATGGTAGTTTCCGGTGGTCCCAATTTAGACCGCAACAGAAGAATCCACTATAGGGAGCCGTCCAAAGGGACCCCTAACTTTCGGAAAGCCTAATCGCTATACACCACTGAGTTTCCGTTTTGTTTTTCATTTGATTCTCCATTATTGGGTACTATCCCTATTACCCAAGTATTAGCCTAACCCTGAACCCTAAAAATTGAACCCTAAACCTTAAATCCTAAGCCATGCCGGCTCGTAGTGCTGATCGTTGAAGAAGGGCCTTAGACCAAGGCACCGGGCATAGCGCGCGTGCTTCCTGCAGAGGGATGTTGGACCCCTAGTTGGCAGCAGTACTGGGTTTAGGGTTCAGGGTTTAGGGTTCAGGTTTGGGGTTCAGGTGCAGGAGTTTAGGGTTCAGGGTTTATGGCTTACAACAGCTGGAGTATTTCAAATCCCCAACATACTGCTTCAGGGTTCATTAGGGAGCAGCATTCACCTGTCCAAAGCCCTCAAATCGTCAGGAAACCTCGCTTGGTTTTTCCGAATTTGACCCATGACCAGGATTCTGATTCTGCAGTCTCACTACACAACGTAGCAAGCTGCGTCTGAGAATGAGCCATTATAGGAGACACAGTACTAGTGGTATCGAGCGAACTGGTAATGATGGTATGGTGTGGTCCCAGCACCAAAAGCAGGATTGACAGAAGTAGTACCAGTGGCATGGAATGTTTCCTTACCCTTGCCGCAGCAGAAGTGTTGCAACTCAAAGCGGTAGTCCCCCAGCTAAGGAGTTTACCGATGGGCGCCGATGGGTAGCTTCCGCCATGTAAACCTTCCATAGCCTTCGTATAGCTCGCAGTCTTTTCTTTGCTGATGCTTACAGAACTTTTCTGTATGGGTACCCACCCGAGTACTATTTCTTGTTTGGGGATACTATGGTACCCCACATTCAGAGTAAGATTTTAAGATTATATCTTCCTTTTGGGTATAGTATTTTATATAAGGAATATAATCTTACTAGGTTCAACCACCAGAAAAAGCGCTTATCACGTGG
Source organism: Symbiodinium pilosum (assembly GCA_905231905.1). NCBI lineage: Eukaryota > Dinophyceae > Suessiales > Symbiodiniaceae > Symbiodinium > Symbiodinium pilosum. The sequence goes on from CAJNIZ010037335.1 coordinate 25,451, forward strand.
TTGCTGAGGTGAGTCACCCCCGAAGCAGGGTTGCCTTGTCGCTGTGCGGGCGGAAGGCAAATTTTTAACCACTGCGAGTTGTGCTTTCTGGGTAGTTAGTACGGACACCAGGAATGGAACCGAACAGAAGCTATAGTCTAAACTCCTAGTATCCCCCTTAATAATAATGCTCCCCTATATATTCTGTTATGTAATCCCCTTTGAGGAGTTTGAATTTTGGCTCACATGGAAAGTAATTACTATTGGGGATTACTTAGTTGCTGCTACAGAGATCCAGTCCTTGATGCTGTACACCTGCACCTAGTAGGTTTTTATTTGGCGTGGCTTGCAATTCAGGGAAGTACGGTTTGGGCATAAGGGTAGTCTAGGGTTTGTGCTTCTGGGTTCAGCCATGAGAGTTTCGGGTTCAAGGGTGTCTTAGGTCACTTGGGTTTCACGAGGACTTTTCTCGAGTTGTAGGGATTGTACAAGGTATACTTACAGGTCGAAGAAGGAACACCTGGGTCTAATGTTTTGACTGAAGCTCATGTGAAGTCCGGCTTCAGTGCTTTATTCCAGGGAATACTGGTGAGTGTACATGTCAACGTGGAGTGTCTCAAGCATGGTGTCTCAAGAGAGGGTCCCGTCCAGACCACGGCATTTTTAACGGGGGTATTCTGGGCTCCATTTTCGTTTAGGGGAGGGCCAACCCCTTCCAGAAACCCATGTTTAAACGGTTGGCATGTCGTGTGCATGTATAGAAATATGTCTATATACATATATAATGTATCTAAACCGCATCCTAAACTCTGTGCCTTCAATCGCAAGCCCTAAACCTTAAACTTGATAAGACCCAAGCCCCAAAGCCCTAAACTCCAGTACCTAAGCCCTCAACCCTAAAGCCCAAGCCCCAAACTCTTAACCCTAAAGCCTGAATCCTGAAACCACTACCTTAACTTCGAGGAAATCCAGCCGCTTGCGCTGTGGGCCGACTTCGTATGCCAGCTTCAGCCGTTGGCCCTGGAAGCAAGCAGGGGACTGAATTCCTGTCTGTAGGGTTTAGGGTTAAGGGTCCAGGGTTTAAGGGTTTAAGGGTTCAGGGTTTAAAGTTTCTGAGTTTCTGTCATGAATAATGCAAATAGTGGAGAACCATATGGAACACAAAATGGAGAATTGAATGGAAGCTGGGTCTATATAGGGTTTAGGGCTCAAGGTTGAGGGTTTAGGACTTGTGGCTAAGGTTTTTAGGATCTAGGCTTGGGGCTGCGAGCTTGCAGATCTGGACTTGGGTTTTCGGCCTTAAGGCTTTAGGAGTTGGGTCTTTGGGTATAGGGTTTCGGGCTTGCAGTGAGCTTCGTGGCGCAATCGAGTGTTGCCAAGTAGCAGGGCATCGTTAGGGTTTAGGGTTTAGGGGTATCCTGCCGAGCGACATGTTGCTATGGCCAGATGGTGCCAGATGGTGGCTTGCCTTCTAGCACATTCACCCACCTTGCGCTGTTTGAGGTGGCCAAACCACCCAAACCTATTGTTTTGTCTTGAGGACCTAAACTCAGTTACGTCCATCTAATACATCTACGTACAGCTTCACAACCGGCATCCTTGAGTGGAGATTTGTGTTAGAGGTCTATGCTACATTCGGGCGTCAGGTGTCGATTCAAAAAAAAAACTCCAATGGGACATCTAGCTGTACGTATGGGAGCAATGGCCATATCTTCTTCCCTAGCATGCGGCAAAATTTGGAACCCAGTCGTGCAGTATCAATTGGGGAGTTTGTGTACATGGGGGTATTCTTGGCCCGCACATAGAGCAAGAAGATTACATTCTGCTGCAGGCTATAGTATAAGAATTATGGAATCTTACTCGGCTCAACCACCAAAAACAACCCGCAATTGTTACTGCCACCTTCTGCTGAGCTTGTTGCTAGTACTAAAGGTTTGTTTTTCCCCTACCATAGCTCCTGTTACCACAAAAGTTATTCCCAAGCATGTCAAGTTTTGTTGCACTAGTTGTATGAATTTACAGGCCATAATCACAGATGGGACGGACAGGGCATGAAATCCTAAGTGGTTGTTAGTACTATTATTAGGGAGGCATGAATGGATCCCCTTAAGATATCAACGCTAAGCACCCTAAATTGCGGTTTCAATTCCCCTTCCCAATCTTTCAGTCCGTGCTAACAGCCGGCAAGTATTCAGATCCAAGGGGCGAGGCGGTAGAAGTTCTGCACTACTTTGGCGATGCCTTGTGGGAGGCGCTGCGGGCGAGCTTCTGCGAATCGATGTCTCCACTATAGGTTCCCAAATTCCGTTATCCCCACTGAGTTTCTGGAAACTCCACATAATTAGTACAAGAAAGAGTGAGGCAGAAGCAGTTCATACTAATTACCACCGGTAGGGTGCCTTGATGATGTTTAGGTACAGGTGGCGCCTGACTAGAGTGGCTTGCACTCTCTGCTTTCATGTTAGGCTTCCAAAATTTAGGGGACTTTTAAGGAGCTGACAGGACATATAGAGGGCTGACTCAGGAAATCATAGGGATGTACGGCTTTCAGGGTTTGGGAAAAGTCAGGCCCCCCTTTATAGCGGCAGCTAGAATCTATAACAAAGACTCTAGTGTGTACGCAACTAGCATGCTTTCAGCAGCATGAAAGCAACTCACACCAATAGAATAGCTGCCATAAGGCACAATAGCGGCAAGAGCCAAAGCAAGCATGCCCGTTACAACCCCAACCCTTAAACCCTACATCCCAAAGCTTAAGCCAGAACAGCCTAAACTCTACATCCCAAACCTTAAGCCCTGAACACTAAATCCTCAACCCTTAAACCATCTTAAACCCTAAAACTAAGTCTTAGAGCCTGAGCCCTGAACCCTAAACCCTACGCCCTAAGCCCTAAACCCTGAACCCCAAATCCTAAGTTGAACCATCAGGCAATGGCAAGCCCACGGCCAGATGGCTTTGTAGGCAAGTCAGCACAATTCTAAGGTTGAAGCCATGGGCCCCTAGTATGGGTTTAGGGTTTAGGGTTTAGGGTTGGGCCCTTTAATTTTGGGATCCTTACATACCTACTATATATCCTATGCGTACCCTTTAAGGGTCCTTAGAAGCCCCCTCACAGGCCTAAGGGCCACATTCGGGGCCCGTACTATTTTAACCTTAGAAGATGGAGCCGCAGTAGAAGAGCCCTGTGAATTGTTTAGGGGTTTAGGGGTTTCGGGGGTTTCAGAGGTTTAGGGATTTAGGGGCTGGGGGGTAAGGGGTTGAGGAATTAGGTGTTCAGGATGTGGGGTTCAGGTGAGTACGAAATGCGAAAGACATGCTAAAGGTTGGCTAAGCGGGTTAAGGGTCCACAGGTTGAAGGACTTGTTAGGGCTTGGGGAGGTCAGGGTTTAGGGTTTAGGGTCTAGGGTTTAAGGTCTAGGGTTTTGGGTTTAGGGTCTAGTGTTTCGGGTCTAGGGTTTAGGGGGCTTCAGGAACTCAGGACCTAGCCCTGGGCATCGTCTAGGGTTGAAGGTTTTTGGAGGGGATTTGAGCTTTACAGTATGCTGAGTCCTGTCAGGGTTTCGGAAAACAGTTCATGTACAATAAATGGGTGAAAGGACATCCCTCGAATTCCTTTTAGGATCTCGTGGGGCTTTGCGTAGCAAGGCATGTCTTGGGTAGGGGCCTGCTTGGGGATATGCCTCTTTGTTGGTAATTACAAACTATGAGCATCATGGGGTTTGGGCTTTAGAGCTTTGGGTTCTTTAGCAAAAAATCTTCGAAGCTGCCCTGAATGTTGCTCCATACATTGGATCTACCTGTAGAGCCACCCCAAACCATAAAAAGACGGAACCCCAAAAGCTTAAACCCTAAACCCCAAACCCTCAAGCTTGACGGCGTGCATTTGTCTGACTTCAGGCCTTTGGGCTCTTAAATGCCGAAGATCCCTCAAACTAATATGGGCTTAAACTCCTTAATGGGGGGTTATTTAGGGGACGACTGTAGGGTCTATGAAGGGGGATGCTAGGAGTTTAGACTATGGCTCATGTGGGCGCACAAGACAAGCCCCTATAAAGACCACTGTCCTTTGAACAAGGAGGCCTTGAAAGTTCCTCTTTGCCTGAAAATCCATTAGGTTTAGGCCCCCTGCCCCGTTATAGTTGCATAGTGGAAGAAAATATGAGGAGAGACCTGAATATTATCATCCCTTCGTGGTGACTAGTAGTTGGTGGAGGCCCCAACCGAACCCTAAACCTGAAACCCTAAACCCTAGCCTAAAAGTATCCTTCGTGCAGCAAGATCCCAAGCAGTTGCTTTTGCATTGCAGGCACGGAAATCCATCCCGTGGGCTCCGAGGCGATACTGCTTGCTTGGACTTTGGGGTTCGGGTACTTAGAATCTAGGGTTGGGGGTTTAGTGTAGTCCCCAAACCCTGACGCTAAACCGCCACATCCGAAGCCCCAAACCCTCGATCCCCGAACGCGCAAACGCACAACCCGGAATCCCCAGACTTGAAACCCTAACCCGCAAACGCAAAACATTCAGGCCTTGACCAAAATAAATCACAAATCCAAAGCCCCTCAAGCCCACAATCCCTCAACATCCCAAAAGTCCGGGTTGCTGTTAAGGACCTTGATTTAAGTTACAAGAATATGGGTGCGTAGTAAATAATGTAGAGTTTCCTTATTATAGTGACTTGGTTCAAGTTCCTTAGCAGCAACCCAGAAGTCTGAAACCTGGGTTTGCCAAATCATGACAGGCCCCGCAGGAGCCGACCACAGAGGCTCCACCAGCAGCTTCCGCAGAAGCTGTGTCGGCATCTCAGCTCCTCGCACAAAAGCTCCGAAGGGATATAGGTTGGGTACTGCCCCCAGTTTGCAACAGATGGATAGTGTTTAGATACATGTAATATGCGTAGTTACAATAAGGCCCTTAATATGACCCCGAATATAGACTTACAAGGCCGGGGCAATACCCAGGATATAGGGCTCCGGGTTTCCTTCAAGGAATACCCCTTGTGGACACCCGGATTTTGTAATCCTTGTTGTGGAGACTACTAGAATGGGACACTCCTGGAATTCCTTGTCTGGGTTGAAAGCTTGACTTTGAAGGCTTTCAGAGTTTGGGGTATAGGTATACATAGGGTTTGGGTTGAGTCTTTGCGGTGCGAGGGAGTGAGTCTGGGTAACAATCCCGATGAGGTCTCCTTGAAGCAGTTGTACATTCCGTTTTTAGCATCACACCTCGCACAAAAACGGCTCACTTCCATCGATTTTCACAAGGTTGCTAAGCAAAGAGCAAGAAGGTTCCTCTGCGACCACGTCAAAAAGCACTTCTTCTTTCGCTCCGGCTGTTTTTTACGTCAGTTATCTCCTTAAGCATTGGCCTGTCAGATCTCTTCGTCGTTCCTCAGCCTGAGAAGGAACAGCTGACTCTCTGACGAATACTTACGCAGGTAGAGAGAAGTTCGTGCATTGTATTTCCTGGGTTGGTGATGCAAAGCTAGCTGGCACATGCGACCCATTTTGAGAATGGAATGCTTCCTTTGCCAGCACAGCCATCAACAATGTCATGCACTGACAGCAGTCTCTTGTGGTTATGCCTGTTCTCAGTTTCTACATTCAGCTTTGACACCGTCTCCAATTCTTCCAGGGAGTGTCATCAACTTTCACGTCTTGCTGATGGCATATGTAGAAGTTCAACCAAGTTTACTGGCGAGTATTTGCAGCCGACTCAAAAAGAAGGAGACCAAATGTAGACATGCTCAGATACATGTCCGTCAATGTCGTTTCATTGTCTGCAGAACGAAGCCACGCGCTTTGACTTGTAGAGGTTTACTTTTGGAGCAGTATGCATGGAATAGTTTCATTACTGCCTGTGTAAGGAAGTGGCGTGGCTTGTAAAGGCAGGGCGAAGATGCGATTACATGCTACATTTGTTGCTACCATTACTACAAGATTGTGGGGCCGTTATAACAAGTCGGCGGTGCCCCAATAATGTGCCCAGCTCCGCTGAACGTGTACGAGCTTGCCATGGGATGACACAAGGATAGAAGCAAATGAGAGGGGAATAGTTTAGAGGCCTGGATTGTCACCAACAATCCTTATATCTTTGTAATATGATGTGCCCTAACAGCCTATCCCGACAGTCTTGCTCCTACGCTGTTTAAGCTGCGTGTTTTCTTCCGCCTTTCTCTCGAAAGCAAGTCTGACAAATGAGAAGGACAGATAGAGCGACTGACCATTCATTCGAACAACCTAGCCTCTGCTAGCATTGTGTAAGGTGTCAAGTTGGAGCGAGGTGAACATGGCATAGATTAAAAAGATTTGGCTAGCTGCTTGAGGGGTGCCCTGCACACAACACTTCATGCAGTCGGGCTTGTCTCTACAGACCGAAACTCTAACCTCCCCAAACCCCGCCATACGCCCTACGGCCCAAACTTCTGAAACTCAAACCCTAGGCTAAACCCCAAAGCACGACCTGCCCAGTCTCTAGAGCCCCTATTCCGAACCTTAAACTCGAAACCTTACACTAAAACCCAGTATGCCCCGAACCCGAGATCTAAGTGCCTGGAAGGGAGCAAGCGGAAGAAGATGACGCAGAGCAAGGGCCTTGATCTTGTTCTGCGTTTAGGGTTTAGGATAGGGTGTAGGGTTTAGGGTGTAAGGGCTTGTCAGGGTTTTGGGCCCGGGGACTATTGTAGGGTTTGGTGTGACAAGAGCTGGGAACAACCATTGCAACACTGGCAAGACGTGTCTCACAGCTCTTACGATCCGTGTTGGTTGTTCCATGCGTAAAAGCCCGCATATTTGGGGCGCTAGACAAGCTTCTGAAGGTAAGATAGAATTGCATACAATCCGCGACAGTACTGTAGATAAGCCCTTCAAGGGGAGCACACCTAAGCCCAAACTCTAAACCCTGGACTTTCTTTTCAGAAAAATCATAGCTTTTTCTGGTGGCCCAACCCTCAAAAAAAGAGTCGTTATACGATTGTAGGGTCCATTTCTGGGTTTTGGGGTAACCATACTTCCTCCTTTCACGGATAAGGGGTACTACCATCCCCCCAGAGGCACCCCTCTAGGTTTAAGCAGCTAAGAAGGCCGGATAGGCTTCTAAATCTGGGGTTGGGGCTGCAACAAACCCTACGCCCCGAACCCTAAACCCGAAACTCTAAATAGTAGTTTCCAGTTTCTTTTCCATTGTCCCAGCCTAACCTCTATAACATTATATAATCCGTATATGACCCTATGGGGCCCTCTATGTAACCCTCTACAATCCCTACATGACACTATATGACACTTACTTTACTGTCTTGCTGTCAAGGAACTTAATCGAAGTTATCATAATGGGTATACTTATTAATTAATATGGTTTCCCCAATATAGTAACTTAAGTTAAGTTCCTTCACAGCAACCCAGCTTGCCTCAGGCCTAGACCCTAAACCCCTAAACCCCTAAACCCTAAACCCCTAAACCCCTAAACCCCTAAACGCCTAAACCCCTAAACCCCTAAACCCTAAACGCCTAAAACCCTAAACCCTAAACCCTACACCCCAATGGAGTCGATCAGGGCGGCCCCTGGGCTTTTGGGCCACAGAAAAAGCTGGAGCTTTGTAGAC
>CAJNIZ010037335.1:46040-64679 GCA_905231905.1 Symbiodinium pilosum
AAATTACTGGAGAGTAGCCGATGCCATTAGGAAGAAGTGCTGCTCACAAGATACGTGTTTTAGCCTTGGAATTGGCAAAGGCATTGATTTCCAAAGAGGCCCTAAAGGGCTTTCAGCGGGGGGTGGGGTTCTTAATTCGCTGGCAAAACTACTTTCATTCCAGGATGCCCTTGTCATTCGCTGTAGTTTTAGCATGTAGTCCCGGCATCTGGCAGTCTGCAGGCAGGGGGGCCTAGAAAGATCTGAAAGTATATCGAGGTCTATGTACCCCTATAGGGGATATCTAGGGATAACGGAAAAGAAGATGGAAGGCACTTTTAGGGTTTAGGGGCCTAGAAAGACTTGAGGGATCCTAAGTGGTGCAAGAGTTCCTGCATCCACCGTACACCAACCCCCCAAACCCCCCCAAACCCTAAACCCTGAACCCTAGATGGTATCCTTCCAACCCCCTAAACCCAACCCTAAACCCTGAACCCTGTGTGGTTCCTGTGGGTATCCTTGACAGCCAGGCAGGGTGGCGCAGCTGGAGGGGTCAAGAAAAGCATACGCCCTGGAAAGCCGCCTTCGGTACAGGCAAGAGTCTGGTTGAACACAGCATGGTGGGGAGGGTGGGGTAGCAACAGTATTATTGTGCAATAGTCCAAACTCCGTAAAGGGGGTTATATAGGGGATTATATAGGGGACTACCATAGGGGTTATTAAGGGGGATACTAGGAGTTTAGACAATGGCTCATTTGTATTAGAATTGTTCCTTTGATTGATAGTTACATTTTTTCGTATGTTTACTTTTTACTTATTACTACTATTATTATTCTCGTTCTTAGTAAAGCAGCATCATAGTCACTTTATTCAGGGGATTTTACATGGAGGTCATTTAGGGACAGTATAAAGGGTATTGAGGGCTGGTATAGGCTAGGGGATTATCCCAACAATGGAGAAACACATGAAAAGGAATATGGAAAATCCAATGGGCTGGCAGGGGCTGTCATGAAGGGTCCTGATCAAAGGTTGTGAGGGGATAAGCAGGGACCCACTGTCCATTTAATCATCCATTTTCCTTTCTATTTGATACTTTAGTATTGGGATAATGCCCCTATGTAAGCTTTGTGCAACCTCTATACCAACCCGACTTACTCCACTTCGCAGGTGCGGACAGACACGCGCCGAGGGCACAACGTCACCTTAATCCAAGGACTGGAGGTGCTCTCCAGCTGTTTGCAGGTTTCCGAAATTACGATAATGAGGACTATCGGGACTTCGGGGTATGTAGGTTCGATTGACGTCCCCGTGTGATTGTGCGCAGATTTGTTGGCACATGTTTGTTCTGCAGCATTTTTGCACAACGTGCTTGGGCCCAGATCTGCGTGTGCGCGAAGAGGGCGCGTCAAGTCTTGGAACTCGATCTTTTGTGTGCTTAGTCTGAGCAAATTACAGCGAGCTCACCCTTCAGTATTGTAGTTGTTATTGGGAGTATAAGCAATAATGGCCTTAGTTCATGATGGTGAACCAAGTAACATGTCTCCAGCTTAGCTAGGCGACCTTATTTCGACTGAAGCCATGCAACGAGTCTCAGGCTATGTAGGAGGCAAAGCCCGAACATAGAGCGGGATGGATGTGCAAGATGAAGCACCGCCGCAAAGGTGTGGCACTTAACAGTTCAGTTGGAAGTTGGGGTGTCATTTTGGTAAGTTGGGGGCCGCATATCACCCCAAATTCCAAGTACCCTCAACATGGAGATGCCTCCCCCAAGCAAGAATGTCATTTTGGCTTGCTGCATTTCTGACCTGATGAGATAAAGTGTTACTTGCACGGCAGATCTTTCCATGCCCCCAAACCCTAAACCCTAAACCCAGCACTTCGGGAGGCTGCGACATTTGAGTTTGAGGCGTAAGCCGGAGCAACGCTAGTTCCTGATTGTAAGAAGCTTGAACAGGGGTTGATCCTTAAGCTCGAAGCCCTCATCCGGGGTTCAGGGTTCAGGGTTTAGCGTTTAGGGTTCAGGGCTTAGGATTTAGGGTTTAGGGCTTAGGATTTAGGGTTTCGGGTTTAGGGTAAATCCTGAGCCCTAGGGTTTACGGCTCAAGGCTTAAGGCTCATAGTCCCCCTCAAGTGGGTAGAATATGGATTTGTCCAAAATCATAATAAGATCTTCCTACAGTCTTAACTTCTTTAAGGGGGGTTATACAGGGGACTACTATAGGGGTTATTAAGGGGGACCGTTCTATCAGCAATGGAAACCAGGCCTGGCTTGTGTCAAATCCCATCTTTTGATCTTAAAAAGGGGTGCATCGCACCCGCAAGCCCTATATCTTTCTTGGGGGGGGGCAGTAGCATTATATCAAGACTATATATGGATTGTATGCCCTTAATCCCCACAACCCACCAGTAAAATATAGACCTTGCATATCTCCCTCGAATGCAATTAGTTCTTAAGGGAATCCCATTTCAAGAGGGCCCAGTGGAGGACTCCCTCAAGTTCCCTACGGCCTCCCTGAGGTTAGGGTTTGGGGTTTACTTGGAGGGTCGGAGGATTGGTAAGTAAGTAGGTTATAATGACCCCTATAACCCATATGGTAACCCCACTTATCCCCGCTATTAACCTACTTACTATGTCCCCCGGATCCTCCAAGTAGGGTTTAGGGACCATTATGTATTTAGGGTTCAGGGTTTAGAGTTTGGGGTTTATGTATGGAGTCCCTGTAGCTTCCTTGATTATTCTGCGCAAAGGTTTTGATCATGGTCTTTGTTAGTGAGCACACACAGCTTTCCTGAGGAGTACATGAGTGTATATATATTGGGTGAATCCTGTTAGCAGGACCATTATAGGTTAAAATCTTACCACATATGCATCCATATTTGCAGGGTTCCCAGCTTCCAGAAGCCCCCAAAACCCTCAACCCCTAAACCCTAATAAACCCTAACCCTCCAACCCTAAACCCCACACCCGTTACCCTGCGCATCCCAGGGTTCGGAATCCAAGGGGCGCAGGATGAAGGATTCAGGGTTTACTTGGGATCAGGGGACTTGGTACCCTACCATACCATAAAGCTACTTACTACGTCCCAACCAAGGTTTCCTAAACCCCCAACCCCATAAACTCCTAAACCTTAAACCCTAAACCGCATAAGCCTCATAAACCCTATAAACCCGAAACCGTGTGAACTGAGGCAGAAAACCAACATGGCAGACTTGCGCGAGTCGCTTGAAGCCGTCGGGTGGGGCCCCTGCTTGTAAGGATGATCCTTCTAATGAGGGTTGTAGTATTATGGGGAAACTATTTTGTACCTGTTCATACACCCTGCGCGAAGCTAACATACCCCAAACACATTCCTGTAAAGACTTTTGGACCTTAGAAAGGGCGACTCTGCGGGGCTTCATGTGAGTTTGGGAGAGGGTACTTCTTGATGTTTTCAGCTATTCTGCACACGTTCTGGCGTGGTGATCCTAAGCCCCTAAACACTGATATCTTCTTGTTGTCATGACTCTTTGTTCTCACTTGGCGCTGGACCTCTCTCCCTGCCTGAAGCCTTTCTGAAACCCTATTACCCTAAAGCTCTAATCCCTAAAACCGTCATACCCAAAAACCCTAAGACGTTCAACATTGGGGTTCGCTTTATGCGTATCTGCGCTGTACATGACTCGTACGCGTCCAATCCTACGATTGTCGTGGGATTGCTGGAACTCCTATCCCCTTAGGAAATGTTTTGCATCTTGATTGTAGTATGACCCCAGGAACTATTATGAATGACATGTGATTATACATAGGTCTAAGGGATTGCAGGGAAGGTCAAATTGAAGTTATACTTGGGCCAGGTCCTATAGTTACTTCTAGTTGCGTAAGATTAGCTCTAGAGAGAGCATGAATATACCTACCTAGTTAAAGACTCCACCGCCCAAGCCAAAAGTACGACTTAGGTGGAAAACAGGAGCAACAACGAAACCTCAAACATTTCTTGATGCTGGCGCATGCACCCGTTTGAGGACACCTTTGAGGTTCATACCTATCATTATAGACCTATCATCATAGTGGTCATATGAGCTGTAGTCTAAACTCCTAGCATCCCGCTTGGTAATACTCCCTTCTCAGGAGTTTAGACTATAGTTCGCATGAACCTCATTTTCGGTAGTGATAATAATCATGGTTACCCTTACTCCTCAGACCTTGAGCGCAAAGCTCCTGCCCCCGCAACCTTATCTGCAAAACCAAAACCCTGAACCTTCAACCCCATAACTCTAAGCCCTGTGTCTCTATTAAACCCCTGGTTCCTAAAACCCTAAACCGTAAACCCTGAATCTTAAAACCCTAAGTTCTTGACAGCTCTACTCTGAAACAGTCCTGAAGGTGCCCAGATGAGGGCATGAGAGGGACATTCGCGGACAAGTTGAAGCTGAAGGCAGGACGGCAGAGCAGCGGTAAGGGCTTAGGGTTTAGGGTTGATGATTTCGGGTGTAAGGCTTGAGTTACGCTGCTTAGAGTAGCGCTCGGTTGTCATGGTTAATCATGGTTATAGTAGAAGGAATAGCGATGGTCTTTGTTATCATATTAGCAATATGCATGGACATAGTACAAATTGTGGCATAGCAGTAAGAATGCTGGGCATACTTAGAACATTGATAGTAGTTATCATGTGAGAGCGCGGGGCTATAATGCCGTAATCCAAGCACAGCGATCTGGGAGTTTCTCAAAACAATCCATCTTGGCTCCCTTGACCCCTTGACCCTAAAGCCTAGAGTCTAAGCCCTAGCAACAACTCTCCTTATGTTGTGCTTCCTTCCTGCCCCCAAGGTGTTTGTTTTTTGGGAAATCTCCATTTGTGTTAGAAAGGCCGGCGCGCGAAGCTCCTTTCAGGCGTGTTAAGGGTTTTGGGTGTAGGGTATGTGGGTGCTCTGTTCTTATTAGTTTTTAGAACTGGGGGGAAGCGGGAAAGAAAATGGAAGCTAGGATTGGGGTTTAGGGTTTAGGGTTCGAAGTTCAGAACAGCCGAGCTTTGTGTGCCCCGGGGCAAAAAGGGATTTTGAGGATTGCACCGGAAGTTTCATCTGGTCGGCTTTTAAAACACTCCCATGTCTGAGGAGTCTAAGGCATGGAACCTAGAGTTTCGGGTTTAGGGTTGAGGCTTTTGGGATCCTAGCATGGGAGTTTATATCGATGTCATGAGGGTTACAGTATTGAAGATACATGAAGAGACACAGCGTTTCAAGATATGGGCTTGGGCTTGCAAACCTCGTCAGGGGCACCTGCTGAAAAGCAAGGCAAGAGCAACCTTCGCTTTTGGAGCCCTAAACTATAAACCCCAAAAACCTAAACACTTTCAAGCCGTAAACTCTAAACCCCAAAGCCCGAAGCCCTAAATAACCACTTTGAAGCCCTAAACTCTAAACCTCAAACTCAAACCCCCAAACACTTTGAAGCCCTAAACTCCAAACCCCAAAACCCTAAGCCCCAAACACTTTGAAGCCCAAAACTCAACACCCCAAAACCCTAACCCCTAAACACGTTGACGCCCTCAACTCTAAACCTTTAAGCTCTAACCACTCAACACCTTGAAGTCCTAAACTCTAAATTCCAGAATCCTAAACCCAAAACACTTTGAAGCCAACCCAAAGACCTTAACCCCACACACTTTGAAGCCCTAAACTCTAAAGCCCCAAAACGCACCTTGAAGCTTAAACCCCAAAAACCTAAGCCCTAAGCACGTTGAAGCCCTAAACTCTAAACCCCAAAGCCCTAAACCCTAAACACTTTGAAGCCTTACACTCTCAACCGCAAAACCCAATCCCCTACACACTTTGAAGACCCTAAAGCCCTAACCCCTACACACTTTGAAGCCCTAAGCTGAATACCCCGAAACCCCAAGCCCTACACACTTCGAAGCACTAAACTGTAAACCCCAACACCCCAACCCCTACACACTTTGAAGCCCCAAATTTTAAACCCCAAAACCCAAAACGCTAAAAACTTGGAAGCCCTAAACTCTAAACCCCAAAGCCCTAGCCGCTAAGCACTTTGAAGCCCTAAACTCTAAACCCCAAAGCCCTAACCCCTAAACACTTTGAAGCCCTAAACTCAAAACCCCAAGGCTCCAACCGCTACACACTTTGAAGCCCTAAACTCCAAACCCCAAAACCCCAAGCCCTACACACTTTGAAGCCCAAAACTCAAAATCCCCAAACCCCAACCCCTACACACTTTGGAGCCCTAAACTCTAAACCCCAAAGCCCTAACCACTGCACACTTTGAAGCCATAAACTCCTAAAGCCTAAAGCCCTAACTGCTACACACTTTGAGGCCCTAAACTCAACCCCAAAACCCTGAACCCCAAACCCTAAACACTTTGAAGCCCTGAACTCAAAACCTAAACGCTTTGAAGCCCTAAGACCCTAAACACGTTGAAGCCCCAAACTTGAAACCCCAAAACCCTAAACCCTCAACACTTTGAAGCGCTAAACTCTAAACCCCAAAACCCTAAACCCTACACGCTTTGAAGCCCTAAACTGTAAACCCCAAAGCCCTCAACCCTGAACACTTTGAAGCCCTTAACTCTAAACCCCAAAGCCCCAACCCCTAGACACTTTGAAACCCCAAGCTCCTAAACCCCAAAGCCCCAAGCTCTACACACTTTGAAGCCCAAAACTCTAAACCCCGAAGCCATAACCCCTACACACTTTGAAGCCCTAAGTTCTAAACCCCCAAACCCCAACCCCTAAACACTTTGCAGTCCTAACCTCTAAACATCAAAACCCCAACCCCTCAACACTTTGAAGCCCTAAACTCTGAACCCCCAAACCCCTAAACCCTAAACACTTCGAAGCCCTAAACTCTAAACCCCTAAACACTCTGAAGCCCTAAGCTCTAAGCCCCCAAACCCCAACCCCTAAACACTTTGCAGTCCTAACCTCTAAACACCAAAACCCCAACCCCTCAACACTTTGAAGCCCTAAACTCTGAACCCCCAAACCCCTAAACCCCTACACACTTCGAAGCCCTAAACTCTAAACCCAAAACTCTAAACACTTTGAAGTCCTAAACTCTAAACCCCAAAACCCTAAAGCCCTAAACACTTTGAAGCCACGAGGCGGCCACTGACGCGGAGATACTTCGCGACATCTCCTCGGCTCTAGCCAGCCCGGGGCCTGAGGCAAGTGAGTCCTTTTAAGGGTTTCAGGATTTTAGGGCTTTAAGGTTCAGGGTTCTGGGTTTAGAGTTTAGAGTTTTCAGTGTTTATCTTGAACCTAGGGTCGAGGCTGTAGTACTTCATATTCTGAACTTGAAGCTGCTAGCGGGCTCTAGCTTGATATTCGGTTTTGAAACTCTAGTCAGTCTACAACGGCCCGGGCAAGTTGTTTGTCTTGTGTAGGTTTGGGGTTGGGATTTCTGAGCCCTAAATCCTAACTGTAGAAAGTTGCACTTCCCTGGTTTCATTGTGGGTTTGACTGGGGTTTCTATTTTGATAAACGGCCTCGGTGACCATGACTTCCATATTCCAAGGAGAAGAAAGGCACAGGCAATGAAGAGGGTAGCATAAACATACATGCATTGTTTGTGGGGGAGGACAGCAAGAATTCGCAACATGTAACAATGTCATGCTTATATATTAACACAAAGAAGTGTAATTACTTACGTGTGTCTGTGTATATATATATAGATATATATATTCATACATATGCATGCATGCATACATAGCTGTCGTATGGTGAGGTTGGGCTTAGGGGTTAGCAGTGGATCGGGGTAAAGGCATCAGGGTTTGAGTTTGCGAATATGTAGGGCATACTTTCAGGGCTCCCATGCTTTTGGGAGGGTACGATTGTGACAAGAGCAGTGACCATCAAGAAGATTGATCAAAGACTCACCTGATGTCTGGAAATCACAAGATGTCTCCCTCAAATGCCACCACAAAGGGCCAACATACCACCAGCAGACTGTTTATCCTCATATTTTTCATCGTGTCCTTTGACTATCCCTATCCCATCATTGCATCCCATTACCATTACCCAAATACCAACATTAAGATTGCGTTATCACCTCAAAGTGGGCAGGGCAGTTTCTGTCTCATAGGTTTTAACGCGTGTAGGAGCCTTCAAGATTGTGCATGGCATTGAGTTCTGACATGCGACTTCCCCAAAATGGTTCCTATGGAATGTTTGACATCCTTGCATGGTCTCTAAACCCTAAGCTCTAAACCCTCCACCCTAAATAGTGGTTTACATTGATTTCCATTTTCCCTATATAACATAATCCCTATATCATACTCCTATACCATACCCCCTCATTTTATGCCCCTATGTTCTACCCCTATATAGCCCATTTTGAGAGAGCCTATGGCCTGGTAGGCAAATCAGTCTGACACCTTGATCCAATGCAGGCGCTTCATGCTGCCGCCGTTGTCCGCAGCTCAATCCGTCATCCCTTCCCTTGGTATTCAACACCCGCAACCCTCTCATATAATCTATAGTCTAAACTCCTTAAAGGGGGTTAGATAGGGGATCATACAGTGGAGTATTGTAGGGCTGATTAAGGGGGCTACTAGGAGCTTAGACTATAGCTCATATGCGATACTCCGTATAAGAAACTGTAGAACTTGGTTGGGGAGATCATACTTAGCATTAGGGGGTGGGGAGTGTCTGATAAGGGGAATGCAAGTACTCTGAAGATGAGCCTATCCTAAACCCTACACCCCTTTGGTAGGCCCCACGACCGGGTCCATTTCAGAGATGTTGTATTATTCGGAACAGCGGTTCCCTGACCTAACCGCAAAGGTCCCATGTTCTTCCCTAAACCCTGAAACTAAACCCTAAAGCATAGCCTTGAGATAAACCCTAAACCCTAAATCTTGGGGAACAGGAACCAGGATTAGCCAGTCTCAGCTGGGAAGCAGCTGGTACTCCGAAGAAATCTCAATTGTCGCTCAAGTCATTTCCAGGACGCTCTTAGGTATCATCCAGGTGATTTCTTCTCATGTTTCATAAGCTTCATGAGCTTTCAGATTCCAACAGCTCCTCCTGTCGGAGTTATCCATCTATCCCACATACCTGGTGAGGTCCGCTCCATTTCGATCAATCCTCAGGCAGCCGTGGCTGTGTGCAAATTTGCCATGGTCCTCAGAGGGCCTTTACTTCTGTAGGATTTCTACGTGGTTCTGCTTTCTATAGGGTTTATGTACGGTTTTACTTTGGGATACGCAAAGTTTATACAAATCATGGCCTAAACTCCGAGTATCACCTTTAATCACCCCTATAGTCCTCCCCCATGTAAACCCCTATAAGGAGTTTAGACAACAGCTTCTGTTTGGGTTACGGTGGGGTTCAGACTGTACGGGTTCAGGCTTTAGAAGCTTAGGGTTGAAGGTGGAGGGTTGGAGCCTTGGATGTTTCCGACATTAGGATCCTGTTAGTTTTGGATTTAGGGTTTAGGGTTTAGGGTTTAGGGTTTAGGGTTCAGGTTTTCGGGTTTCAGGTTTAGGGTTCGCTAATCCCCTCCCCTGATAAGAACCCCTGCCACCCCCCGTAAAACAACCACCCGTCAATATAAGAGGGTGAACGGTGGGTTTGTTTTTAGTGGTCGGGGGATTAGTGCTAGCTATGCCTGTTCCTTTGCCCAGAATGCCTCGAATTGTCTGACAGGCTTAACACAATCCTGCATTCACCAGAAACGGGAGCTTCCAAAAATTCGGGCCCTAGGCACCCCAAGGCTGTACAGCTGTAAGGGGGGTATGGGTGGCCTTTCAGTAGGCATACTGTAAGTACGACCATCTTCCCATTTAGAGTAAGAGTTTATCCACATTTTGGTGGCCATAGTTTGGATACTGTCCCACACTCGGTAACAGTTGGATAATAACTACAATATGGTTATATATAGCCAGGACCCTAATATAGACTGTTACTGGGTGGGGGTAGTACCCAAGCCATAGTACTGTTTAATGCTGCGCTCAGGTGTTGCCGGCCCTCCGCACTGCCCTTCATCGCCAGAAGGAATCCAGCCGCGAGTGCTTTATGGGTTTGTGTGGCAGCCTGAACAAGTAGGAACACTACTGAGAGTTTAGCGTTTTGTGATGTAGAAGCCTGAATAGCTCCCAACAATACTAAGGGTGTAGGGTGTAAGGTGTAGACCTGAATAGTTCCCAATATTATGAAGGTCAATTTTGAAAACTGATTAATATTTTCCTTTCACCCTCATGCAGCTATAGTAGGACGTACAGCCAAATCCAATTCTGATTCGAGAGGGCCCTACGATGTGGGGTTGGAGAGAGCATGCTGAGAAACTCCCGACTGTTGTAGGTTTACGCGCCGCAACGCCTAAACCGTGGACCTGCAACTGTCCCTACAGGCTCTATAGTGCAAGGGCTTCGGGCTTAAGGAGGATCATCCAGTGCTTGAGTTTTAGGCTTCAAGGTTCATAATACCTGAAAAGCATGTGCACAGGCCTTGTTACCATAGGCAAGCAGCAGAAAAACACACACACACACACAAGAGTGAGTCCTCGTATTGAGCTTGACATGTGGCCTTATAACTTACAACATCTTATAACTCTAACCCCCTATACCCTAAATCCCTAAACCCTACACCATACTCCCAACACTTCCTCTCAAGAAATCCTCCAGCCCTTTATCCTTTAGCAACCCCTTAGCCCTATAAAGCTAACATGCTGCGGCGATCACCGAACTGAGGTCGCCGCGCCTATCTTAAGAGCTGTAGGATCCATGAAAGTTTTAGGGTTTAGGGTTTAGGTGTATCGATTGAGAGCAGTCCTGAGGTGGTTTAGGGTTTAGGGTTTACGGTTTCTTCCGTCTTACACTTTCGATCCATGGCCTTGAAATGGCGCCTGTGGTTTTGAGACTCCTGCTTATCACCCGACCCTAAACCCTAATGTGGGGATTTCCTAGTCTTCATTAGAATTCCGGTCCCCGGGTTTCTAGACTGGGATTCCTATTGTTATAAAATACCCGTCCCTAGGAAAATTGCACCCCTCCCTATTTTGGGAAGAGCAATTTTAGGCGAAGTTCAGTGTGGCAAGGAGCCGTGGACGATTGCCTGGGCTCTGGCTGCCATGATCCGGTGGGTGGGACCGACATGCCTTAAAGAAGCCAGAAAAGTCTAAACGCCTTGAAAGGGGTTATATAGGGCGTTATATGGGGGATGACTATAGCGTTATTATGGGCGATACTGATTTTCGAGTATAGCTCATATATGGGGTCCTCACCCATATTAGGAGACATTATGGGACCATAGGGAGTCCACAGGGAAGTCTTCAGGAGTCTTGGTTGCATTCCTCAAATGATGGAGTGAGTCTTAAGATTACGGGTTCATTGGGGATTATGTGGGGGGCTGTATGGGTTTTACAATGATGGGTCTGTTCTGTGTTGACAGGGACTACATAGGGTTCAGCTTTCCACATATCGGGTTCAGGGTCTCTGCCTTGGAGATGGAGCTACGTGGGTTCACATGGGTTTAGAGTTTACAATAGACCATAATTTACTATAATATACTATATATTATATTGTAGTATATTATAGTATATCATGATCTACTAGAATATTCTATAAAATATCATAATAGAATAGGATTTAGGGTTTAGTGTAGAGTGGCCTAACAGCAGGAGTATCATAGTTTCGGTGCCCCAAAGTCAGACCCCTAAGCCCTAAACCCTAAACCTACGGTACTCGCGGGACAGCTTTTCGGTGTCATGCGCGGTGTTGGAGTCACTGTGACGATTCTGTATTCTTTGGGTTGATACAGGCTGTGTTTGGGGTTTCGGCCTGGGGGTTTAGGGTTTAAGGTTAAGGGGTTATATAGGGTTATAGATAAAGGGGTTGTATGAGGGTTATATAGGGATAGTGGAAAAGAGCATGGAAATTGCTATTTAGGGTTGAGGGTGTAGTCTCAGTCTCCGAGCTAACATGCCTTGGCAGATCCAGGGTCATTAGGGTTCAAGGGTTTAGGGTTTAGGGTTTTAGGGCTTAGGGTTTAGGGTTTAGGGTTTGTTCCGCCTAAGTGGCTGTGACTGTCCTGAAAGGCGAAACAGTGCAGGTGCCCCAAAATCCTGCCAAGTTCTGCTCATGTGTATATATGTATATACATACAGTCGCGCACTTGCATGTACAAGCATTCACATATGCAGAACCCCCCCCCCCCCAAGGCACCCCCCGACTAATAACAACCACCCCGATATGATACCAATATGTATCAGTATGTATCAGGGGAAATATTTATTATTAGGAGGGTATTCGTAATTATGGGGAGGTGATTACAAAACCCTAAACTCCAATCCTTCAACCCCAAACCGCAAGCCCCAAAACCCAAAACCTTGACAACCCTGAAATACAATTTGAAAAACATGCAGGCCCAACACCAGGAGACACACCACCTGCTTTTGCGTGGTGGAGCAGTGCCTTGCTTCACGTATTTAGGGTTTAAGGTCATTAGTGTATCTCGATAGTGCAGAATCAAATGGAAAATAACATGGAACATGAAATGGAAGTACGGATTGTATAGGGGCGTATGGGGATCACGGCTTCCCAAGCTGGGGAGGGAACAGAGGTTGGGTTCCTTATACCTCGTGTGGCAGCTATTACTGCAAGGGCGAATCATCTGAAAGCTAGGTGCTATAGTACGGGATTTGAGGAGGGGCAGAAACGAACATGGAAGCTACTACCCCCTGTAGAGTTCAGGGTTTAGGGTGGGGGAGGGAATGTAGGTAAAGTTTGTTGCTATTATGAGGGTGCTTCCTTCTGCCCCCCCCCTTTAAGCAACAATTACATAAGCCGAGGCTTGAGAGAGGGAGATTTCTGAAGCTCAAGTGCTTATTGTAAGGGTCAGCTTGATGTACCCAAACCCTAAACAGCACACCCTTAATTAGGAGTTCTACATGTACCTCCCCGCCGAATTTAGAACCCTATTAGGCCTTATTATGCTCCATACAGTCCTTATTAGCTCCTTAAACCGTG
This sequence comes from Symbiodinium pilosum, assembly GCA_905231905.1. Taxonomy (NCBI): domain Eukaryota; class Dinophyceae; order Suessiales; family Symbiodiniaceae; genus Symbiodinium; species Symbiodinium pilosum. Next base: position 58,982 of record CAJNIZ010037335.1, read on the forward strand.
GGGGGGGGCGGTTACGTTTGGGGAGGTTGTATTGTAACTCCTAACTTACAGTCGCCCTTAAGTAGATAGAATATGGCTTTGGGTACAGTAAACTAAGATCCCCATATATCCCATATTCTATCTGCTGAAGGGGGACTTATAACCCTAAACCCTAAACCCTATATACCCCATATTCTATCTACTTAAGGGGGACAGGGGGGTGGTATTGTAACACCTAACTTAACCCTAGACGTTAGGAGGACCCCCCACCCTGTAATAGTGGTATAATAGGAATATAACAGGACCCTAATATAATCCTTACTATTCTTTATAGTCACTATTACTGGGTGGGGGGTCCACCTAACCCTAGACGGCTGTAAAGCCCAAACTCTCTCAGGAGTTTTTCAGACGAACCCGGCTCTGGAGATGGAGTCCTACCCCATCCATGTGGGCGTTTCCCAAAATTCCGGGTATCCTATTTAGGGTTTAGGGTTTGGGGTTGAGGGTTTAGGATTTAGGATTTAGGGTTCAAGGTTTAGGGTGTAGGGTTTAGGGTTTAGAGTTAGTATTTTGGGGTCGTCATTGGGGTCCCCCTGTTTGTGAAAAGTACCATTTCACTTGAGGTTGTAGTGGGCATGAAAGCAGCACCTTTTATAACAGACTAGTATGAACTCTATGAAGTACCGGGACTGCAGAACAGGAAAAAAACTTTCACGCATGAGCCTTTCACATGTAGTAATGTAGTATCACCAGTATCGTTATGCAATCCATCTATAGCCCTGGTTTCCATCGCATTTTCCATGTTCTTGTCCATTGTATTCTGCATCATTTCATGTTGACTCATTGACGGCAGCGACTCGAACTCCTAGACCCCTAAACCCTAAACCCCGAAAACCGATCAACTCCTACACCCTAAATGCTAAATCCCCAGACCCCAAGCCCCGAAATCCTAAACCCCTAAACCCACCTAAATCCAAAAACCCTAAATCCAAGACCCCTAAACCGCGAATGCTAAAAGGTAGCAACCCTGGCACTCTACACGCGACCGTCTTCCAGAGTGAAAGGGCAGGTGGACTTCCCAAATGTTTAGGGATAATGGAACCAACTACTATAGTGTATTGGGGGATAGAGGGATAATGGCAAAGACAGTGGAAACTACTATACTGACTGTAGTGGGTTATATAGGGTATGGGGTTTATGGCCTAGCGTTTAGGATTTGGGGTTTTAGGGTTTTAGGGCTTAGGGTTGGGGGGGATTTAGGATTCAGGGTTTAGGGTTGGGGGTTTAGGGGTTTGTTTTTGTTCGGATTTACGGTTTAGGGCTTTGGGAAATTCCTCAGATGTGTCTTTGGGTACTCCCTGTTCTCGGTGTCCATAGAAACACGGTATACCTTTGGGACCTCTTGCTGGGCTGTGCGTGAGCCCTTGACCCTATCCCTAAGCCCAAAACCCAAGGCTTAAACCCCAGTCCCAAATCCTAAGCCCTGACCCCTCAACCCACAACTGTGTCCTCTAAAGCTGCCGCAAGACTATATGGGAGGTGCGGCTGGACCTACTGGCAGCCATAGGCCACTGCTGTCAGACGTGGGTAAATTCTAGCATCGTTTTCGGGCTGCAAAGTTTAGAGTTTAGAGGTTCAGGTTGCCAGGAATAGCAGAAATGCTTGTAAGTTGGGTACATGTAGATTGTAGATGCGCTGATGATGGTAGTGGCGCTCCGTTAAGGCAAGGGTAGAAAGCTTCCCAAAAGCGGGTGGTTCCTTAAAACCGCCCGCACTTGTTTAAGTGAAGGATCCTAATATGTGGGGTACACCAACCACCCTCCTGCTGCTAGAGACCGAGGTTTCCAACAATTCCGCAACACTCATACTATAAGATACCATCATATATTATAATCTACTATAATATACTATCATATATACTGTAAAATATCATAATATGCCATAATAGACCTGCTGGAGGCCTCGCATTCCTATGCGCCAGCAGCAAAGATGCCGCTGCATCCGTACCTTTGCGGGCAGTTCCAGAGTCACCAGGCTGCACTCCTTCTCATCGCACAGCCATCTAAGCCCTGGTAGTGTCCATTTGCTTTTCCACTTGCTTTTCCGTTCGATTCGCCAGCGTTGGCGTAATATCCCTACATATGACTATAGCGCCCTATACAGATATAAATATGTAATATAGATATATCCTCATATAGCCCTAAGATCACCCTTGTATGATCCCTATAAAATCCCTACATACCCCTTTGTACTCCTATATAACGTCAAAAGCCGATAGACTCACAAGTTGCCAATGCCAGTTGCTGTGAGACATCATCAAATGCACTTGCTACTAAGTCCCAAGGCGTCATGAAGACTCTCCCGTTGTGCTTCCCACCCTAAACTCATAGGTTGCTGGCCTTCACCAGCAAACTTTGGTCTAGGGTCTTAGTTAGGGCATATGTGCCGATCATGTCTCCCAGGGTTTCATGGTTTAGGGTTGCCCTGAGGTTCGTGCGGCTGCTGGCAAGAAGATTTGAGACTGACGCGGAGCAGGCAGATAGGGAGTGACCCTAAACCCTACAGGGAGCGGCCCTCTAGTTATAAGTTTGTTTATAAGTTAGGATAACTATGGTCATAAGTTCCCTTCAGTAGTTATAGGACTTATAAGTATAGTCCTGTAACTCGGGGGCCCCTCCTTGTAGACCCTTGCTGCGGCTCCAAACCGAAGCACTAAACCCTGGGGAGCGGAGCAACTTGCTGTGCAGACTGCCTTGCCGGTTCTTCCGGCAAAGGCTTCGGAGCAGAGCCCCATAATAATCCTCAAGTGAGTAGTATTTTATTTGGGGATACTATGGTACCCATAGAGTAAGATTCTATCCTCCTTTTGGGGTATAGTATTTTATATAAGGAATATTATATTACTGGGCTTAACCACCAAAAAAAACGCTTCTCAAGTATCCCCTCTAACAGTACCTACATCCCTTTCCCCACCGCAAACACGATCCTAAACAAGAGAGGTATGTGGTTTCTATTTTTCTTTTCCATGCCGCTTATCCCCTATGATGGTGCCCATGTTCCCTCCCCTACTCCTAAACCCTCTAAGCCTTGAACCCTGAAACCTAGTCCCCATTAACGCCCCAAATACCATTAATAGTATAATATTTGGGCCCTAAAACCCTATTGTTTGGGTCCTTGGACCCTTATATACTCACCATATATCCCTATATGTATCAGTAAGTTGCAGGTGGTTGCAGAGAAAACATTCTGCGGCATGCCCGTTGACTACAGGCAGAGCGTTTTCGAAACCTGCCAGTCTTCCGGTGCTTTGTAAATGGGGAGATGGGACGAGGATCCGTACTAAGCACCAGGTGGTAGTATCCACGCATGACGCACACTTACTCCTCATTGGAATTACTCATTGCTGGGCAGAGGGTTTTGCGTTCCGCAGTAGGCCGAAAGATTAACCTCTAAACCCCAAAAGTCCGGAGGGCTCCCAAAAAATGAGTCCGGTTCCTTTAGAACCCTAAGCCTGCCCTAAAAACTTTAAACCCCAAACGGGGATGGAAAGGGATTTCTAGAGCAATTATTTTTTTCTTTTCTTATAGCAGCCCCTGGGGTGTTCAAAAGCGGGGCACGAATATAGATTTGAATGCGTTAAAACCTTGATTAGAGAGACTACCCCAATTAGGGTTTAGGGTTTAAGGTGCCCTGCACCATTTTGTCGCTGCTTTCCTCCCTTAAGCCTTAAGCCCAAAACCCCAAACCCTAAACTTACTGGTGGTTAGTGGCAAATCAGGGAATCTAATCCGGTCCTTATATACCAAATTCCCTTATTCCCTAGTAACCCTGAACCCTACATGTGTATGTACATATATATATATATATGTGTGTATACAGACTCTCTTATTCCCTACTACCACCTGTAAGTAAGCCACCTGTAAGGGAACAGTATTGCTTGGTTTAGGGTTTAGGGTTTAGGCTTGAGTCGGTTGCTGTGTGTAGGCCGCGCTTTGTCACGCAGTCACTCTCGGCGCTCTGCGAGGCGGACGGCCAACTTTTCTTGGGAGTTATACCTATACGTAAGATAGGCAAATACATAGGCATATGTATACACGTATATATGTATGTATATATATATATACACATACAGTACAATATTATGCAGTATAATGAAACACAATGATCTAAAGATGGTGAATATCTCGTATATTTGCGTTTGTACGTCAGTATGTATATACATAAAGTGATTTGTATGAACACGTGCACATATGCATACTTGCAGACATACGCTCACATATATATATATATGCATACATGTGCGTATATGCATGTACTCTATGTGTATGTGCACATTTTTGTGTATATGTATGTGGTCGGTTGGGACTTTTATCCAGCGTGGAAATCCTGAAGAGTCATAATGTCAAGTAACACATGAGCTTTCGAAAAGATTATCTTCGCCTTTCTTCAAAACGAGCGCCCTGCCCCTAAAGACCAAACCCGGATGATCCCTGCATTTCCCTGGCATCCCTGACATTGAGAATGCGATCTGCGGGACTGACCAGGAATGAGGCCTTAATCATTGATATGACATAGATTTTTTCCTGTGAGTTGAGAGGTTGCAACTTTTTGTGTTGCGAGGAGGGGGTTCGGAAGGATAAGAGGTGTGTTTCCTGCTCAACAGGGGGATCATCCTGGGGGAGCAGGGAAGCCCCAAACTCAAACTTAGCCATACTTACGGCAGCTTAAGCCACCAAGTGGAATCCCATATCAACCCAAAAAGTATTGCAGTCTTTATTCCCCAAAAACGTACCCCTAAACCCTAAACCCAATACTCTCCTTAATTTTGATGCCAAGCGAAGGCTTCAGCTGCTCACGCAGCTATGGCCTGGCAGAGTGAGCTACCATTGCTCCTCTACGACATTTTGACAGGCCGAGGACTTACCTCTGTGGGGTAATGGAAAAGGAAACTTCTCTTCAGGGCATAGGGTTTAGGTATATATTCCCCAATAGTGGAGAATCACAACATGGACAAGAGAATGGAACATGAAATGGAAACTAGGGTTGATGTAAGGTTTATATGGCTTAGGATGTAGTTTTTAAGGTTGATATTGCTTACCTCTGACTAGCAGGGACTGAAGGAATGGACACCAAAACGGAAAGTACTAAGGGACCAATATCTTCTTGAGCATTACATAGGGACTATACCATATTCTTCGGGAGTATTGTATTCTTGGGTTTGGAGATTATTCTAGGGACTACACCCTAGACCCTAAACCCGTAGCAATTTTGGGTCAAGTTGCTGGGCATTTTGCCTTTCAACGTGCACACGTTCGAAGTCTTACCGACGCCATGGATGCCTTCGCCGTAAATTTCGCTGCCCAAGCAGCCCCTGCAGCATCGTCGCTCCAGGCTGCGCCCCAGGCACGCCCAGCCCGGCAAGGCGTGGCCCAGGGTTCTTTCCACAGTGCTGGGATGGTGGCAGTCGGCATCGCAGCGGCCTTCGCTTCCAAGCAGCGATGCCGCAACACCAAGCCCCAGAAAGCACGCGGCGGCGACGTCGTGGAGACTATGCCAACAACGGCAATCAACTACTACAAGTTGGACCAGATCAACGCGACTCAAATTTTGGCATCCATGCGCGCAGCCTTGAAGGCCATGAACGGCATTCTGTCGACAGGCAAGTCAGCAGAGGACAGGCTCAAAGATGCGCTGTGCGACGAGGACGTGCGTTACGCAC
>CAJNIZ010037335.1:83530-117584 GCA_905231905.1 Symbiodinium pilosum
TTTAGGGTTTAAAGGGTTTGAGGATTTAGGGTTTAGGGCCCTCCCTTAGTAGAATTTGAAATTGCCAACGTTATAGCAAGATCTCCATAGACCCCACATTCTATCTACATAAGGGGGGCTTTTGCCTTCTGCGGTGTTAAGGCTTGAGGTCGGGGGTGTAAGGGTTAAGGTTGAGGGTTTAGTTTTGAAGCGCTAGGGGTTTGAAGGGTTAGGTCTTGGGGCGTTTAGGGCTGAAGAATCAGGCTTCAATCAAATCCCTTCAGCCTGCTGGATTTTGTGAATGTGGGGGTTTGGGGGGTATAGGGTTTAGGGTTTAGGGTAGAATTTAAGCTCCTTCTTTTGAGACTTTTCTTTTGCCCCCCCATGGTTAGATGTGATGTCCTTCCCTTTCACCTTGCATGCGGTCGCATTTGGCAACTGACATGAGAGGCTGTACTTGCAAGGCCGCCTACCTACAGTTTAGTAGTAAATCCCCCTGGTTGGTAGGCATCAACTAAAACCGTAGGTAATAGAGGTTACAGGTAGGAACCTTCATGCTTGCTGAGGTGCTACGCTTCGCAGTTTACGCTGGCATTGCCACCTTCGTCATCATGGAGCGCAGTCAAGTAGGAGACCTGTCAGCAACAAATGAGGCGCTGAGGTCCGCTTTGACCAGCCAGTTCTTCGAATATACCCCAGTGCCAAGAGCCTTTGATGACATCAAAGATGAGAGGGATGTCCGGAATTGGCTAAGATGGCTCTGCACATCGCTGGAGCAGGCTGGCAACGACCAGTCCTATGGGAATCCTTTGTCCCTACACTTACACAACAGAGTGCTTCCGAGAGCAGGGGCCTGCTTGGATGTGGCATCCGTTTCTCTGAGCTTCCGACGCGTGAAGCTCTCCAGTGATAGTGCCTCAACCACTACAGACAGGTGGGAGGTTCCCAAAATCGGTGAGTTTCTCAAAAACATCCCTCTGCCATCTTGAATCGTATGAGGACTGGCACTCCATAAGTGTCACGTGATAATAACAGGGTCCCTTGTTTGGGGTTGGGGTTATCAGTATCTCCTTCTTACCTAAGGGATGCCCCTCATACTCTTTTTGTATTCCAAATCTCTCCATGGAGCTTTCAAGACGAATGCTTGCTCGCTCGGGCACCAGAATTCTAAAAGAGCTGAACCCTAAAACCTAAACCCTTACCCCCAAACCCCGAACCCCACACCCTCAGGTTTTCCCAGCTATATCCGTTAACATGGATGGCAAGTACCATCGCTCCCGGACAAGATGGAGGGAGTGTTGAAGAAACTGGGTTGCTCTTAAGGAATTAGTACTCTTAAGGTACCAGAACCCTACCAAGGTTTAGGGTCTAGGATTTAGGGTTTAGGGTTTAAGCTTTAGGGTGTAGGGTTTAGGGTTTAGGATTTAGGGTTTAGGGTTGACTTTTTTGAAACTTAGTTTAATCAAGTTTCTTAACAGCAACTCAGGAAACATCTACCATCCTCGCTGGCAATGTGTCACTTACCTGCCCAGTGGGAAGACTTTAACCTTCTAGGGCAACAAATACAAAAGCCAACATAAACGAAAACGTAATTACCCAGAAAGCCCAACATCTTTTAATTAGGGAATATAGCGTATATGATACCAGGTAATTGTATTCCTTCAGTAACGGATTTTGGGCTTTCTGGGTATTCCCTTGAGGTAATATGCAACAGCCAGTAGAAACCAGTGGGTTGATCTTGGGAAAGCACTACCCAAAGAGTCCAAGCGCCGAATATTCAATAGTCGTATGCCTGCTTAAAACCAGTACATTATGACTCCCCAGATCACAAATCCCAAGTTATTGGCTACTGGGAACACTTAGGGGTCAGGGTTTAGGGTTTAGGGACATTGGACGCCCAAGGTCATGGGTGCACACGCCATCTTGCTCGTCGTGTGGAGATGCAGGATCCTCGTTCGCAGACCTTACCTTAAACCCTTCACCCCGTAGCATGGACACTCTTTCGGCCCAGCTAGTCCGGAGCTTCTGAGAAATCATTCCTATGCAATCTTTAAGGGGTACCTGCATGATGCCTCCACAATCCCAATGTTTCCCTGCAAGCGCCTGAAAGTGTGAGAAACCGCACCCTTAGCCCTAAATCCTAACCTTGTGCATTCATGAAAAGGCGCGGTGTTTCCAAGGATGTCGACACAAGGGTTCTTAGCCTGGGGGTGACTGGTTTAGATTAACCGGGTCAGGTGTTAGGGGGTGTAGAAGCCTGAATACTTCCTCAGTGATCAGTGATATGTTCTGCTGATACCTCCTTCTGACTTGTAGCAGAATGTGCGCCCAAAGCCTGTTCAAATCATTGAAGTTCCTACAAGTACGTTCAATCCCTGCGAACCCCCATGCAAACATGGTTCCCATTCATGCTACATGTTCTTTTCCACACGATTCTACACTCCTTTAAGTATTTAAGCCTTAACCTGTATATCTTTGCACTTTACACTTTTTCCTGGTCCCTGAAGGGTTTTTGCAGACAGCTGTGGTCATAGACACATGTACCGTGACACTTGGACGTGCGTAAGCTTCCACATGACTCCCTGACCCTTACTAAGCCCTAGACTCCTTACCCTTGCATCCCGAATCCTAAGACGTTGCAGAACCTCGCAAACCCTAAATCCTCAACCTAAACCCTAACCCCCAAGTGCAAGTCCTGGTGCCAAGGATACCAAGATGCTGGAGGATACCTGGCAATGACCACGTCTTCCGCAACTGGTACCTCGGTTGTTGTTGAACAGCATCTTTCCGTGTATATATATATATATATGCCGAACCCAATTTAGATCGAACCTGCTAGGTTTTCTATTTTAACCTCATCAACCCTAAACCCTAAACCCTACATATTCAAGGTACATTTGTCCATTTGGTTGACCAGTCACAAACGTTTGATGTGCAACCAAATGAAGACGTCTATCATTGCGACCAGCGACTTCTAAGATCCTTGGCTGCTGTTAAGGAACTCGCTTTAAGTCAGGGTCTAGGGTTTAGGGTTTAGGGCTATATCATCCCCATTGAATGGAGAATCACATGGAAAAGAACATGGAAAATGAAATGAAAACTGGTGGAATATCGGGAGTTTAGGAATTTTTGTTTAAGTTACGAAAAGGGCGAAACCATAATTACTAATTACTATATATACATATATACCCAATATGGTACCTGAATTTAAGCCCTAAACCCTAAACCCGAAATCCTAAACCCCTAAACCCTAAACCCTAAACCCTACCCTAAACCCTGAAACCCCTTAACAGCAGCCTAGGATCTGGAAGTGTGACTTTGGATGCCTTTCTGTCTGAGCCGTTCTTTGATCCGCAGCTCGGTAGCCTGACTGTGGAGTTCCAGTCCTACAACGCAAACTACCAGAGTCTGGGTTGCTATTTATATAGGGTTTAAGGGTTACCATAATGGGTCTATATAGGGTATATAGGGTATATATCGTCATGAATATGGTTTCCCCAATATAGTAATTTAAAATAGGTATTAAGGACCTTAATTCAGTTACCATAATAGTTATATGTCATGAGTTATAGGGCTTCCCCAATAGAATGGCTTTAGTTAAGTTCCTTAACAGCAACCCAGGAGCTTGTCGAGAGTGAATGTGTTTTTCCAGTTCAGTGCCGCCGGTGGACTCTCCTCGCACAGCCTTAGAGCAGATACGATTCGATTGGACGTCTCTCATGGTTGGATTCATTACTTTGAGTATGCCTACCTGATCCTCACATGCCTCTATTTCTTCGAGCTGGTCTACAGAATCGGCAAGGGCTTTCCCACATACTTGAGAAACTTCTGGTGCTACGTTAATGCATGTTCCATCATTGGAAGCATCAGTTGCTTTGGTCTCTGGTATTACTACATGCCTCGGCTACGAGATTTCCAAATCGGACGGCAGTTTGAGCAACCAGCTGAGTTTCAAAGCCGATTTGAAACCTTCTCCCTCTACATCGTGGCTTCTTCGTTTGCCACGTTCACCATCTACTTAAGGGTGCTTCAGTTTCTCTCCAACACACGCTCGCGCGTGGTTCTCCTCCTGAAGACCATTATGTTCAGTGCAGGAAATATGGTCGTGTACATCCTCTACATCGGTGTGATCTTTGTTGGCTTCTTCACATTCGCTTTAACGCACTTTGCGCCACTCTCTGCAAACTTCACTGATCCATGGCACACTTTTGTTAGCACCTTCTCGCTGTTCTTCGGGGACCTGAGTGTGGTAAATGGCTTCCAAGCACCACTCCGGGTTCCTTTCATTTGGCTCTTCATGTTCTTCTTTTTCTTCTTGTCGGTGCAGATGTTCAACGCGATCATCAACTACTCGTACAACAGGGTCTCGGAAGACATGAAGGCCGTGTTCCAACGTGAGCAGTACGAGCAGCAGCTGAAGAGAAAGAAGAAGGGCAGGAGTCTCTGGCAGATTATCACCAGCTTGCGCAAGCCCAAGCCGGCGGAAGAGCAGGAAGATGTTGAAGCAGTTTCTGCAGGGGTCAATGCACAAACTACTGCCGTGGTGTCAGATGCATCGGCACTTGATGAGGCAGTTCGACAAAAGGTTGAGGAGTACCGTGGGAGGGACACCAACAAGAGTGCCAAGGACGGCATTTGCACAGCTGTGGCATACACCGTCATGGTGGCATGTTACATCTGGTTCCTTTATGTCAACATGAGGGTTGAAGAGAAGAGTTCCGTTCGCCTTGTGGTCAACGAAACGGTGCATGCACTGGAAGTGTCCTCGTCAATGGCGTTGGGATCTGTTGAGCCCCCTCCGGAAACATGGGCAGACATTCACGCATGGCCACAGGCAATTTCTTGGATTCAAGCTGGACTGCCGCAGTTGGTCTTCAACTCCACCTCCGCAACCAGCATGGCCTTGGCCGTATCCGCAGCAGAGCCGGTGGCATCCGAAGGCACCCGATGTCTACGATCTTGGAACTGCTTCGTCACAGGCATATCTGCGAATGCTAGCCGGAACATTGTGCGCATCACGCAGAAGAGACTGGGCTGCTGTTAAGGAAGTCAGTTTTAGCTACTATATTGGGGAAACCCTTTTTTAATTACTCTCTATATATGTATACCCATTATGGCCATTATGGCAACTGAACTTATGTTCCTTAACAGTAACCCAGGAGAAGCAAGAGATTGTTGAACAACGGTGCTCGCCATGACTCTACGCCAGATGACGAGCGTTTCATCGGTGGGATTGACAATGTTACGGGAAAGGAGGTGGGGGGCCCCTTTATTTACGGAAACTACCATATTGGCACATTACCCAGTTTCCACTTCATTGTTGCTTTCATGTCCTTTTCCATTTGACTCTTCATAGTCAAGGTTACATACATTATTATACTTGAGACCACCAGGTGCAGCAGCTGCTGGTGAATGTCTCGGGGTTCTCCCAACGGATTGATCCTGAGTCCTCCAGCAACGTTGCCGAGGATACGAATGTGCAATTTCAACTTGCCCTCAGGGAGCAAGAGCTTTGCAGAAGTGTGGCTGCAGACACACCCGGCAGCTACAAGAAGACTGGCGGAATCGTGTGCGAGCTGGACTCAGATCCAGTGATCTTTCGGGAGCAGATGGATCTCATGCTTTCAAGTGAGTTCTTCACAACAGCTTCTGCCACTTTTGTAGTTGAGCTTGTAGCTCACAATGTCAACCGAGACGTGTTGAGCTACATCATCATCAAGTTCGTGCAAACGCCAGCCGGCGAAGTGAAAAAGGACCTGCGGGTATACTCTCTGGCATTGTTTGGGTGGGATGTGGGAGTAGACAAGCTGGAGTACTTCATAGGACGTCTACTTCCTGGAGTAGTGTACATGATCCTCGTCACATGCTTCACCATCATGCTCTATCGGGAGATGCAGACAGAGCACACCCGCAGAGCAGTCTCTTTGGAGGGTGCAGGCAAGGGCCCAACCCTAAACCCTAAACCCTAAACCTAAACCCTAAACCTAAACCCTAAACCCTAAACCCTAAACCCTAACCGCAGGCAAGGGCCCAGGCTTCCTGACCACTATCTACACCTTCTTCGTCTCTGACATCTTCCGGCCTGTGGCTGGGTTGCTGTTAAGGAACTTAAATTAAGCTACCATAATGGGTATATATATAGTAAATAATAGGCTTTCCCCAGTATAGGAACTTAAATTAAGTTACCATAATGGGTATATATGGTAAATAATAGGGTTTCCCCAATATAGTAACTTAATTTAAGTTCCTTAACAGCAACCCAGGTGGATGCGCTTTCATTTCTGATGTCCTTCTGGAGCTTTGTGCTCTTCATCATGTGGCTGGTGAAGGAAGGCGAACTCCCGCAGAAGCTTTCGGCAGATTATGGCTCGATTGTTGACTTTGCATCTGAGCTGACAGCCCAGGAGAGAGGGACGAAAGGAACATACCTACCAAGGTCCTTATATTCTAGTATATTCCTACTATAACTGTGGCGTTCCCTGTTTGGGGTTCCCAACCCTAAGCCCTAAACCCTAAACCGTAAACCCTAGATGCCCTAGAACCTTATCTACAGGAGAGAGAGTACAACCGCATCTCATCCGCCAACTTGCTCCTAATTTTTGTGCGACCTCTTCGCTTCATTCGCGAAGACCCTCGCATCCAAAAGATCAATCAGACGCTGAAGGAGGCCACGAAAACAGACTAAACCCCTAGACCTAAACCTCTAACAACCTAAACCACCAAAGCCCTAAACCCTAAACCCATGAAAACCCTAAACCCTTACAAGGGGACACGAGCATGGGAGAAAAGGTCCCATCAGAAAAAAAAACACCTAAAAAGCCTACTTCCCTGAACCCCTGAACAAACACGAAGCCCTGAGGCTCGGACCGACATTTTTTGGTTCATCGTAGTCCTTGGCATCGTGCTTTTCGCATGTACCTTACTGTCCCTTACCTTTTGAGTGGGGTTAAGGGTTTAGGGGTTTTCAGGGTTTTAGGGTTTAGGGTGGAGGGTTCGGGGGTTGTAATGGTTTTTAGGGTCCACTTGCTGGCTCTTAGTAGGGAAAAGGGGAAAATTCTAGTGAGATTCGATTCACTAATTCCGTAGTGAGAGCCAGTAACTTTAAGGGTCCAGGGTTGTTAAAAACCAGCAACAAGGGTAACTATGGGAAAGCCGTAGACACTGAACAACTAAGGTCCTTTCTGTCTTGCGGGGTTTAGGGTTTAGGGGCTTAGGGTTTAGACTTAGACACTGAGGTCCTTTGTGTCCTTTGGGCCTTCCTTTATCAAGTGCGCCGACATCTTTACCGCCTTCATCTTCTGCTTCTCTTTCATTATTGGAGAGTTCGATTTCTGGAGCCTCTACAATGCAAATCCCACCATGGCAGTTCTGTTCTTCTTCCCGTACCTCATTCTCGTCTATTGCGTGTTTACTAACATCTTCTTTGCGATTCTTGATCGGTTTTTTGTCTCCGCGGATCCTCCACCCATCAAGTTCAAGCGCAAGCTAAAGCCGATCTTCTCCAAGATCTGTCGATGTATCGACTCTTGGCCGAATTTGGATGCTAAATGTGATGAATATGGGGGTTTCCCAAAATTAGGGCCTTGTGGGGGTTCCTATAAGAAGGACTATAGTATTTTGGGGTCTATATTGGGGTCGCCCTATTTTGGGAAACTACCATATCATGAATACTTGATGAATTCCTTGTGAGAGCCCCCAGGTCATTTCTATAAAGACATCCTCGCTGCATGTGAGGGCCTGCATGCAGGCAATTGTCAAGACGTTTCTTTAGCCCTGAAACCTAATCTTTGAACGCCCAAACCCTAAAACACTAGCCTAAGACCCTTAAACAACATAGAACCCCCAAATCTGAATTCCCACAACCCCAAACCGTAAACCCTAAATCCCAAACCCTACACCTTGAACCGCCGTATCAGGACTGGGACGATGACTTCGTAATGGAGGGGGACCCAAAGGCCGCTCTGTGAGTGGTGATCTTACCACCAGTAAGTAGGGTATTCAGGTTTGTGGTTATTAGGGAAGGAGGGAATGTACTCCCTATAAAATCCTGATATGGTATATGACATATTCCTTTAGTCCTGGCTAACCCCAGTAAGTTATAGGTGTTAGGGTTTCAGGGGTTAGGGCTTTGCGGGTTTGAGGTTTTGGGTTTCAGGTTTTGAGGTGTGGGTTTTCGATTTTGGGGTTCGGTTTTTGGATTTGGGGCTTTCGGTTTAGGGTTTAGGTGTTGGGATTAGGGTTTCAGGGGTGTGCCCAACGCTAGGGTTGCAATGCGGGAGGCTCTCATTCCTCACATCTGCAGTAGCCACTTGCATGACCCACGTCAAGTCTCCGTATCATCGCTGTCCCGAAGGGCTCTGTCTAGGTATTTCGCTGAGCATTTTAACTGTGGATAGTTGTAAGTTAAGTTGTACACGAAACTGTCTCGTACTCACGATCATATTTGTAGTGTCTACGATGGTACTTATAAGTGTCCATGAGCCTTGAAGCAGCACCTGGAGTGTCAACGGCTTTGGAAAGATAAGTTAAACACACAAGCATTGTTCATGAGGATTCTTCGCATATTGGCTTACTCCTAAACCTTCAATCCTCAACCCTCCGCCCGGTCCTATCCGCTAAGCTCCGAACCTCTAACCCTGAATCTTGGAGCAACCTTGAATCATTGAACCCTGGCCTGAATTTTCCCGAGAAGCCCCTGCATAACCCAGCATTTCTTTCCAGGTGATTTTCCCCCGTGTGGCCCTTAGATAACACCAAAACTCCTAAACCTCAAACTCCTAACTCCTAAAGCCTAAACCTGGAACCCTAAACCTTAACCTCTAGACCCTGAATCCCAAACCCTAAACCCTAAACCTGAGACCCTAAACCCTGAATCCTAAACCCCAAGTCCTAAACCCTAAACCCTAAACCTGAGACCCTAAACACTAAATCCTAAACCCCGAGTCCTAAACCCTAAACCCTAAACCTGCGACCCTAAACACTAAATCCTAAACCCTAAATCCTAAACCCTAAGTCCTAAACCCTAAACTCCGAGCTTGAGGCTGCCAAGAAGGACGGTCCAGTCTCACGTGCAGGCCGTGTGGCATTCACTGCTAAGGCTGGGGGGGGGGTCTTTCAAGATTAAGGGTTAAGGGTTTAGGGTTTAGGATTTAGGGTTTAGGGTTTAGGATTAAGAGTTTAGGATTAAGGGTGTAGGGTTAAGGGTAAGGGTTTAGGGTTTAAGATTAATGGTGTAGGGCTTAGGATGAAGGCTTTAGGGTTTAGGATTGAAGGGTTTAGCGTTTAGAGTGGAATGTGCATATGGGTCCTCATCCCCATAACGGATCCCGATGTTTTTTCAGCATTCCCTAAACGCTAAATCCTAAATCCTAAACCCTAATCCCTAAACCATATTCCTACACCCCAAATCCTCAACCCTAAGCCGTGGCTGAATTTTAAGAGGCCCTACATCTGATGTCAGCAGGTGATCAACAATTCCTTTTCAACCCCACGCCTAAACCCTGAAGCCTAGACCCTGAAGAAGGATGAGTGATTCCTACTGAGGGCCTGAAACCCTTAGCGCTCGCCGCACACATCAAAAGTGTCCGAAGGGCTAAAAAAACTGAAACTGAAAAGCCCTAAGCCCAAGATCCCAAACCTAAAACTCACCAAACCTTAAATTCTAAACTCTAAATCCTACTAAACCCTAAATCCTAAACCCTGAATCCTAAAGTCGAAGCCCTATGCCCTAAATCAGGTGATCCACAACATCCGCAAAGGTTTGGATGGAGAAGCTGGCGGCCAGATGTCTTTGAGCAAGCCGCTTCGTGAGGTGCGAGTTGGGGATTTAGGGCTTAGGGTTTAGGGTAGGAACCCTAACCCTGGCTTGGGGTTTTAGGGTTTTAGAGTTGTGGGGTTTTAGGGGTTTAGGGTTTTAGGGTTGTAGGGTTTTGGGGTTTGGGGTGTAGGCGTTAGGGCTTAATGATGCCTATTCTGGGCCACGAAGTCTATGACTCGTACCTACGTGGGGCTATGTTGAGCAATAGGGCTAAAAAGCCTGAATCCAGATTCCTCGTGCACCCGGCATTCCCTATAGCCTTCCCCATTTTCAGAAGTTCAAAGGTTTGCGACATGGATGACCGCCTCTTGGGCGTGGTGAAGTGGGGCAAGGAGGAG
Organism: Symbiodinium pilosum; assembly: GCA_905231905.1. Lineage (NCBI taxonomy): Eukaryota > Dinophyceae > Suessiales > Symbiodiniaceae > Symbiodinium > Symbiodinium pilosum. Next base: position 93,665 of record CAJNIZ010037335.1, read on the forward strand.
GCCTCCTCATTGGTCAGTGAGTTTCAGAACCTTCTCGCCAAAAAGCAGAATTACAAGAACGAAGACGTGTTCATAAAGCAGGTTGTCATGAAGAAAGTTGACCAGGATGAAGGCAGGACCCGAGCAGAGATGGAAGAGGCACATCGGCAGATGAGGTATGCAGCCGAAGTTCATGAAGTCATGGCATTGCGTGACCAGCAGACGCTCGCAAAGTATATCTGGCTCTTGGAACAGAAGATCCAGAAGAAGATGCTGGGTTGCTGTAAAAAAACTTAAATCAAGTTACTATATTGGGGAAACCCTATCATTTACTATATACACCCATTATGGTAACTTAATTTAAGTTCCTTAACAGCAACCCAGGATGAATGACCAGCATGCCCTAAAGATGGAGGCAGGGACCTTCAGGATCCCAGGTTTAGGGCTTTGCGGGCTTGGGCACCCGACTCTGAGTCTTTGGCTTAAGAAGGCTTAACAGGGGCCTTTAGCACAGGCGTTCAAGAACTCCCTGCTGGCAGGTTCATCACCTTCAGGAAGAAATGGACAGGATGCGTTTCACCAAGGAAGAGCTGAGGAACCAAGCAACTGGCATGGGCTCCACAGAAGCAATGCCGGACGACGAGACCAACGGCACACATCTGAGTTGCAAAAGCAGCAGCCATGGCTGTGACGGGTTTGCTTTCAATAGCTTCTCGCATACATGTACATTTAAACACTTCATGTTCATGTCACGCACTGAGGCCTTCCAAATTCAGACGAGGAGGATATGGATGAGCTTCGCGAAGGCGAAGTTGTCGCCGGAGCACTGACCGCAGATGACCCTAACGCAGCCATGGACCATCCAATGCCGCGGGAGAACCCGACGACCATCTCGATGCTAAATGCGTTGAATGGCCACAAGGCGTAAAGATATTGCCATGGCCACCGCTAGCACAAGTTTCACGTAGTGTGCATGATCCGTCAAATTTACACTAGTCGGAATAGTAGGTTCAGGGGCTGTTCAAGCAGCGCCGTGACGACAGCGACTTTTCTCAAGCTCTAGAGCAAACATGCGCGATACTTGTCTGTTCCATAAGATAGTTGCAAAGGAGATGCTGCTGTATCATTTCGTTAGAATACCACTCAGAACATGGTATCATATGCACGCATGCAACTTGCACAATCTAAATCTAAAGAAAGTCTTGGCTGCAGCGGTTTTGATGGAGATCCTGTTAGCACGATCAAACACCATTAGTCGTTCGTGGATAACAGCAGTACCCTTCATCATAGCGCAAATCAAGGGGTTTGGACTCTGTTCTCTGCTGAGCTTTTGCTTCTTCATGTCGAGCCCGTCATGCGTACCTTCACGTCTGCGAGCTTTAACAATCACGGCTTGCTCAGGGACCGTCCACAAATCAGGGGTCTTGTTCTAGGGCAAGGGGATTTCCATGTTCGTGGTGTTCCCCTGGGCATTCAAATGCGGCACAGGGCAAGATTCGTCTCGAGCCCGCCAGCAGATTGGTAGATCATAGCAACTTTTCATGGAGCCACAACCTTGCAAACTATGAGAAGATGCAGGCTTATTGACATACCACGCTGCAGACCTCTGAGGATGTGCAATATAGAAGAAGAGTTCTTAAGCAGGAAATATCATGGTCTTTGGTAAATACATGAATACATAAGAAGATGTGTATGTACATACATTTATCCTCAACCTCCAACTCTGAACCCTACAGTACTTCCACGAGTTCCAAGCCTCTCCCATGTCCTGGGTTCAGTCAAGCCTCCAAACTCTACACCCTAAACCCTAAACCCTAAACCTTAAGCCCAACCCTAAACCCGGCTTGGCTTAGCAACAATGGCCAAATGCGTCTTGCCGCCTGGCTGCACTCGAAGGTTTAGGGTTTAGGGTTTGGGGTGTAGGGTTAGGGGTTTACGGTTTGGGGTTTGGGTTTTGGGGCTTAGGTTAGGGGTTTAGGGTCTCGAGGGCTGAACATCTTGCATGTGTATGAGTGCCTGAATGCCTGAATACAGAGTGAATATGGTCAGGCTTGATCGTATTCATCGTAGCTTCACGTTATTTGAGTTCACTTGCAGAGGTAGGCCCAAGGCCAGGTTCTCACCAATTGTACTATAGTCTAAACTCTTTAAAAAGGGTTATAGAAGGACTTATATGGGGGACTACTATAGGGGTTAGTAAGGGGGATCCTAAGTTACTAGGAATTAAGATTATAGCTCAATTGGCATATTCTCAATATTACAGGTTCCTACCTTGGACACTTCCATTTGCTACCAGGCTGTTCGGCATGTTTATGGGACCTGGTTGAATCTGGTTGAGAGATTTGGGAGCTTCTCAAGGCTTCGCAAGGCAGTCCCTCTTTTGGAGGCCCACAATTCCTATACTAAACCCTAAGCCCGAAACCCTAAGTTGACCAAGATGGACCTAACTGAGTTGAGGTCCTAAACCCTAGAAGGAGTAGGTTTGGGTGGCTTGGCCGGCCGCCTTAGACGGCGTGGGGTGGGTGAATGTGTTAGATGGCCTTCTACACTCAGGCCATGGCTTCACCTCGCATGCAGCCATGTGCATGAGGGATCATTGACATCTAATCATCACCTCCTGCATGGTACTTCACGGCAAACCCGAAACCCTAAACCCTAAACCTTAAACCCATACATAAATATTTATATCCCTAGAGTCCCTAAAGGGCCTTTTCTTTGAGAGAAGCCTTCGGCTCTCAGAATACTTGGTTGACCTGACCATCTCACTCCTAAAGCCTAAGCTTCAATTCCTCATAAGAGAACCCAGAATTTAGGGCTTAGGGTTTTTGGCAGTAACAGTGGTAATAACAATAATCCTGATAATTTTAGTAGTAGTAGCAGCAGTAATAATAGTAATATCTAGTAACAACAGTAGTAGGCGTAAGAATGGGAATAGCAGTAATCATCTAGGAGCACACATATGGTAGCCGGGCTACTTTGGGCTCCGCCAAAATATGGGCCCCCACAAATTGAAGCCTTATTGAGGGTTGTTGGGTTATATTCTGGTTTATTACAGCTTTGTTAGGCCTGGTTAGCTTTTGTATGTGCGGGTGTCATGGTAGTCCTATAGTTCCAGGCATTTCTTGCAGCGCTGCTGTGCAGCGCCAGCCAGAGCAGTCACCTCAGATAGTTCATAGAGTTCAGGATTCAGGTGGGAGTAGAATTTCAGACCTGGGGCGTAGGGTGTTCAGGGTTCGCGGTTTAGGGCTTCGGGGTTTGGAGGTTAGCAGGATTGCATTATATCCTCTGGGACCATGGGATTGAAGGATTGGATAGCCTTGGGGCGCAGGCTTTCAGCCAAGATTCCAGGAGCGTTTTAAAAGGCAACATCTAGATCTAAGATTGAAGTACAGGGCCCTTTGCCTTAAGTGGGGGTTCTAGGTGTCCTCAAGGGTGTACATAGGGCCGTACGTAGGGTCATCTCAGGTGTAAAAGGAATTCAGGAATAATGGCCCATAAAGGATGCATAGAGATGCTAATATGAGCTACTGCTATTAAGGCCTTAGCAGTGGAAATGGGGCCCTTCTTGTAGTTTAGTTTAGTCCCTAACTTAGTCCCTAGTAAGGAACCCATGTCCAGCAAATTCTGTAGGAAATATAGACAGTAGCCCATATGAAGCTTCTCGCAGCTTTCGCCGGGGTTGTTGACAGCCCAGGCGGCTTATGAAGGTCTGGAACCTCTTGCAAGAAAATTCAGCGCTTTACTTGCACGTGTTATAAGCCCACAAAATATTTGGTGTCGTGCTAGACGCACTGGACCTGAAGCCCTAACAGGAAAGAAACCTAGCAGTTGATGTCTCCAGGTCCCGAGGAGGCGTGTGAGGAGTTGAGAAATGCGTGTCTTCCCCAGCTCTATGCTTCGTGAGCAGTCAGAATAACAATAGGAAATATAGAAATATTAATGGTAAGAGGTATTAGTCATAGTAGTAATAACAATACGAGTAGCGCCTTGTGCTGTGTTTGCGGAGAGTTTATGGGTCAAAAGTGGCAGGGATATGAGTTTTCAGAAATTCAGACGCTTGGTATCCCACAACTAGAATGGCCCTGAGCCCAAACATATTCCCTACATACTCCCCAAATAAAGCCAGCGATGGCCAATTCCAATTGCTCACCGCACAAGCCCCCTAAAACGCATCATAGACCCAAACCCAGACCCTTATCCAAAATCCCACAACCCCACCAGAAACTCAACCACAAGGCTGTCCAGAGACCCATACCCCAACGCATAGAAAGGGTGTAGGGTTTAGTGTTTAGGGTTTGGGCGGCTTTAGAGCTGAGGGTATAGGGATGAGGGCTTAGGGTATAATGGAAATGGTATCCTCAAACAGTTTGCGCAGCACCATAATCTGTATACAATCCCCAAGGTTAGCCTTTAGTTCTCCTAGGAAAATCTTACCAGCACAATTTGCCTTATAAGGGTTGCAGAAGAGCGCGCTTCGCTGGCGTGTCGAGATTGATGCGATTCGAGACTTTCACCGACGACAAGCACCACTACAATGCCAAGCAGAAGGACCGATTGCCATTGCAAGGGAGTGTGCAAGGCTTCACTACTTCGGATCAAAAGAGATTGTTGCTGCTTATTTGATGGCTGTACATAGCAATGAGGCCCCATGAGCGCCTCATGTTTGCTTTGACGGTTCCACTGGACTTCATGCCCTTCTGTCTTGGTGCCACGTGGCCCATAGGTCTTAAACCAGTTTCGCACGAGCAAGGTGTGCTAAACTAGAAGTTGCGCTCAAAAGCGGTGGCCATGGGTGTCAGAGACTGGATTACAGGCGTAGCTGCTGGCGTCGCCGGTGGTGCGGTCGCCGTGGTTGCAGCACCGGTTGCTCTTGGAGCAATCGGATTCACAGGTGCAGGCATCGCCGCAGGCAGCACTGCCGCTGCAATGATGTCAAGTGCCGCCATTGCGAACGGGGGCGGCGTCGCAGCAGGCAGCACCGTTGCCGTTTGCCAGAGCATTGGAGCTGCAGGGCTTGGCTCTGGAGCAAAAGCTGTGGCAGCAGTGGGTGCAGCCTTGGGTGGAGGCGCAGCCGTGACGCAGAGGAGCAGGTTGTGAGATGGCGGCTGCAAGCATTGCCCTCACAAGCTGGTGCCGATGCCTGTTGCCCACTAGCATAGTTGCTTTTTGAAAAAGTACGAATCAGAGGTAGGCCTTGGAAATGTAGTGCTGTTCTAGCATAGACAATTGATGCTGGTTACCTATGGTTCGTGCATGGAGGCCTTGTGATGTGCAGACAGACTCGGTGCGTCATCCTTTCAGGTGCACTTTGAGCTCATGACATGTCAGCCGACGAGCAAGTCGAAAACGGCAACCGCGTGCGAGAGCGAAGCCGTTATAAAGCCCACCTTTTCATTTTCCATTATCCTCATATAAGCCCAATATAATCCCTAAACCCTATACGCAAGCTTTTGGCTCAATCCTCTCCACCTTGTCGTCCCCGAAGGATTGCTCCGACGACGTGCCCAACATCAAACCTCGAGCGCTACAGCACTATCGCCAACACAGTGGTCGACCTCTTCGTCTTCCAGTGCCTTGGTGAGGGGCACATTTCTATGGAATAACAAGCTAAAGCACCACAACCAGGAACAACACGTGAAAAAAACAACATAAAAAGTAAGTTACTAACACGTGAGATTTAGGATTGTCATTTTAAACGTTTAACTGTTCAAAACATGCATATTCTGAACGTACATACTGCCTATCATTACCTTCAACGGTATAGTAATTTTGACCCAGCTTGTTTTCAAATGCTATCAACTGTATAGAGTATAGATTGCTGGAACCAGCTGCTTACTCTTTCTTGCTCATTTGGCTTTCGCTTCCTAAATATCTTAACTTCATCACCTACATCTAACTCCGGATATACACGGTTCTTCTTTCCTTTCGTTGTTAAGTTCAATCTCACTTGCAATTTGTCGCTAGGTTTTTGGGCGTCTTTCGGCGTAAGTCCAGTGGCTGAGTGCTTGATTTGACTATTATATGTCAATCCTATATTTCAGGTATGTACCCCGGCCATTGCATGTTCGGTTTTCCCTTTCTCTCGTCTGTTTCAGCCCTTCGGTAGAACATATCCTTAAACGCTGATCGGCCCACTTGCTACATCCTCCTTTTTTGTTTTGTATTGGCACTACATGCATAAAGTTGCTGAAGACATCAACCATTTAGCATCCCGACTTTTCACTTTTTGGTTAGGAGTATATTTATAAACAACACATCCATCTGACACTCGTATGCGGAATGTGGCGCAATAAAAGTGTTGCGTCCCAGTTCTTGTTTGTTCAAAGCCTTTTCAAATCGTAGGTTATTATCAACCATTGTTGTGGTCTTGTCCTTCTCCCGTGCTTGTGCTAGTATCTGGATTTTGAACCAAAGCCAGGCTTATCAAAATGTACATCATTCAGTGCTGATCTCTTGCTGTTCGCTCATATACAATAAGTAACAAAATAATGATTTATATAATGCCAAACTTAAATCATCATTGTTCATCAACCATCGGCATAGCTCTTTTGCAGTTGGTCATATCATTTGTCATTGTTCCGCTTCTCTTTCTAACTGACGGCTTTTTTATCGTTCATAATCTCGGTAATTTGCCTTTCGGGTAAATCTTCTTGATTAGTATTATGCGTTAAAACAAATTCCTAAATTCTTTTTTGCGAGTGTCCCAATCCAGCATCATGTTTTTTGTATGCACTTTGCGTCATCTTTGCGCAAATTACAGTAGAGTCGGTTATGCATTGCCAGTTGTTCCTGTATTTTTCCCCCAAATCATATCCTCGGGTTTTTTAAAGATCAAATTACTAAACTAGTTATATGGTATTGTGTATTTCTTTAAACGCATTCCTTCATAGAATATATTTAACATATGTAAGCATTTCTAAACAACATCTAACAAGATATTATATATACATATTAACTATCTAGTTATATATAGTTATATGACCAAGAACATCAAACGTACCACCCGAGCATTAAAAACAATCTACAACAATTACAAGAATCGCTTCAACCAAAGCACCAGAAAGACCCAACATAAAAAGCGTAATCGGCTTTTACGAAGACCGTAAGCTAGCACGGTTCACAACCGAAGCAGTTCATAAGCGCAAAAACACACAAATAAAAGACAAAGGCAAATACGGCATGCGACAAAACCCCCCACAAACACCACGATGAATAACCCCTAGTGTAATGAATGCAGAGCGGGCCATGGGGAACCTATAAACCCTGTGTAATCCTTAAGTTACCCCGAAATGTTTCTACATGCTTCATTTCAAAGCCGTAAAGCTCTCCTGGCATGTGCAGTCCAACCCGAGCTTCTGAGTTTAGTTGGAGGGTTAGGCGGGCTTCGTAAGTCTGCTTATAACCTGCATGGGCCATCTAGTAAGACCAGGTAACTGCATTCTGAATCTACTTAATCAGTCCCCCTGACCCTCCAAGTGTGGTCCAGGTGGCACGATCTTGCGCGCAGGGGGTTGGACTTCTATGCGGAGGCCCAGCCCTCAATGAGGTCCTTACTTTTCGGTGTCCTATTTTGGGTTTAGGGTTCAGGATTTAGGGTTTAGGTTCTAGTGTTTAGGGTTTAGGGTGGGGGGGGGGGCCATAATAGCCCAAATCTTGGCACGATGAACTTGCATTGCAAGGCACTTTCGTATTTCTTCATATCAGTAGTACCCTTTTCCCCAATTCATTCTGGGAGCTACTTATTAAAGCTGAACATTAGCAAAAAGGGTACCGTTATGATTAAGGGTTCCTGGGGAACCCAGAATTACAGACAGTGAGCTAGTCAGAATGCCATTTATTATGACTCGCATGCCGCATGCTTTCTTTCTGATGCGCGCCATTTTCTGATCGTTGCTATACTACTGTATCACTGCCTGACGATTTGGGAGTCTCAAAAGTCGGGGTGCCCCGGGGACACCAGGATTATGTGGGGAGTATAGGGGGCTTCTGGGGTCCCTATGAAGGATTCTACAGGGATCATCGTGAGAAACTTTGTTCTGTTTTGTAGCACGTCATGGAATACCCTTGTAAACCAATATAGTCCTTGTACATGTCCCAAATAAAAGCTAAACCTTAAAACCTAAACCCTGAACCACACGCAATCCCTACATAATCTCCGTAGAATCCATACATCTGCAGCAGGCCACAAGCAAGGGCGTCAAGGTCACAGAGAGCCATGACTCGCGTGCCCAGTGCAAGCCCCAGGGTTCAGAGAACTCTTCTTTCCCACGTCTCATGCTCATGGCTGTTCGCAGAGAAGTGATTACTGGTGCCTTGGCGGTGGTGGAGGCGTTTGGGCTGTGGGTATTGATGAGTGTCGTAGCTGGCAGTGGTGGTAGTAATAGCATAGTACTCACAGCGATGCGGCATGCTGAAGGGGAGTTTTGAAAGGTCAGCTGCTCTAGCAGGTGCAAGATTTCATCCATCAACTTCGGTAGCAGCAGTTGTAGTGTACATGGCTTCAGAAGAAGTCCCATTGGCAAGCGCAACAGCTCAAGCATTTATCAGGGCCATCCGAGAGGCTGTTGCCAGTTCCACAGCCTGGCGCTCAAGAGCTTCTTCCTATCTGGCTTGTGATGTCTAGTTTAAGTGGACCCCCCACCCAGTAATGGTGACTATAAGGGATAATATGGATTATGTTAGAGTCCTCTTATATTCCGATTATACCACTATTACAGGGTGGGGGTCCTCCTAATGTCTAGTGCCCATGTATGTGTGATGTTGTGTGAGGCCTTGTACAAGAATTACCTGGAGAATTTGGGAACTTTCGACCAGGCGCCAGTGATGATCTATTGATACAGATTATCTGGGTTGCTGTGAAGGAGTTTAATTTTCGCTACTATATTGGGGAAGCCCTATTATTTACTGTATATATATATATACACATGTGTATATATATACATACATACCCATTGTGCTAACTTAGTTCCAGTTCCCTAACAGCAACCCAGTTAACTACAACTAAAACACAATCCCCACCATGACGACAAAACCACCGCATCCAGCAGCAGCAGCAGCGGCAGCAGCTGGAGCAACAGCTAACACTGCTCTTGTTGGTGTCAGTATCAGTATTGCTAAAGTTATCAGTGTTGTAGTAGCGTTATCATTATTATCATAAATAATGCTACCGCTTCTATTGCTGCGATTACCCATCGAATTTCTTGTATAACTATGATTCTACTACTGTTAGTTTTTAGGCAGCTGCAACACTAACAATTGCTAGTACTTCTAGTACTAGTAGTAGTACTCCTACTGGTGCTGGTACTGTTCTTCTGCTACTGCTGCTACTGCTACAACTAATTACTTCTACTGATGATACTACTTTTGCTCCTTCCTTTTCCTGCTCTTTCCCCTGCCGCTGCTACTGTTTCTTGTGCCGCTAGTGCTGTGCTGCTGCTGCTGCTTGGGGTGATGCGCTGCTACTGCTTCTGCTGTTGATGGTGCCGCTATACTGCTATTGCTACTAGCGCTGCCACTATTGCTACTGCAGGCAATACTGCGACAGCTCTTGCTGCTGCTGCTATTGCTATTGCTGCATGTGCTATGCAAGAATTTTGGCATGCACAGACTTCGCAGATTTGCAACATTGACGACGCGGAGCTCCATGTGCGGACGGCGGCAAAGCTCTGCCAGAGGCTGTAGCTGAAACTTACAGATGTGGCAGGTTCTCAAAATTTCTCTTTAAAATACTTAGGGGGACCCCCATGATCCGTGTATATCCTGACATTTCAAGGGAATCGCCACTATTTTGAAAGACTCTCATATTCCTGCTCCTCGTGACTGGGTGCAGCGCCTGCGTGCAGCTTGAGGACCCAATTGTACTATGGTCACTTTAGTCCCCATATGGAGCAGATAGTATCATCTTTTTTGATATGGTAGTTTCCCAAAGTATGGAACCCCGATATACACCCCAAAATACTATAATCCTTTTTATAGGGACCCCAAGATGGTACCCCTGATTTCAGGAACTCCCCATATGGTATTCCATAACACGAACAATCTTGCTGGTTCCAACCCTACATCCTAACCCCTAAACCATGAACCTGCCAACAACACGCCAGCGGTCCCAGCAGTGACAGGTTCTTCCTTCTCTTGTTTAAGCCAGGTCCTGAGACGTCGTTTGCTTGTGATGCTGAAGGGCGTAGGGTGTGTCCGACAAACTGGAAATATCGCAAACAAACAGTGTGACTTGCATTTAAACCCTGGTCATCCAGGTTTGTAGCCGCTTTCACCTGAGCCGTCCTACTTAGGATGAGTGACGTATAGTGACCTTCAGACCCAGGCTTACCGCACCGCGGCCAGAAAACCTCATTTTGCAACAGTTGTTCAACGCGCCGTGGCAAAGCCATTTCGTTGAAAATCTGGTTGCTATGTCAGTCATGGCGCTCTTCTTCATAAGTTTCTTGCAGTCTGTTGCAACAGCCATACGCAGCATTGCAGCTGATTCTTTTTGAGAAAGGTCGCCAGCAAAAGGGATAATTTCTAGGCTGGTCCACCGCATGGAAAGACCCCTTGACCCTACACCCTCTACCATGCTATAATATACTATGTTTATAATACACTATACTATACTATACTATACTATACTATACTACAATATACTATAACTTTCTATGATATACGGTAACTTCCTATATTGGGTCTTTGACGTTCGGCAGTGGCTGGAACAGCCTCTAGCTTCAGCGCTGGCGTCAGACGGTACATGGGCAGGGAGCATTGCTGAGAAATGAAGCCCGAAACCTTAAATTGTAAAATCCCAAATCAGAAAACCCTGTTGAACATCAGCCATGGCCAGATCTTAAATCCTCGTAGTCGTAGTCGTATTTTGCCCAAAAACAAAACAAACAACAGCAGACTGACAAGGAATTATCACTTTCCAAAGGACTCGCAGTAGGTTTGTACTGGTTATGACTCATCTGATGTTTAACATTCTTTGATTCAAGCCTTCTACGGCTCAACGCGCAGAGAGTTTGTGGCGCAACCTTTTGACATAGCTTTTGCCCAAGCATGCAGGATTTGGAGCGAATTTGCGGGAAGTGCATGATTTTTAAAACCGGGTTGTCGGACCTCCATTCGATTCAAGGAAGGTTGAGTAACAGGAGAGGGTTGCTGTCCTTTGAAACACCGTTCCGGCACAACCGCTGTTGAAACCCAGCCTTTCGACATCGTTGACTGCCAGCCCTTCCGGCCGAAGGAAACCCACACATCTTCAGGTCTGCGGAGGCCGATAGAACAATATATTTCAATATATGGCAGTTTCCTTAAAAAGGGGACCTCAATATAGACTACCCAAATTCTCTCGCCCTTATTATGGGGACCCCCAAAAAGGTATCCTGAATTTTGAAGCCCCCATATATTCATGCCACGCCCTGGAGGGGTCGGCCCCGCATATTTCAGAAGCTCCAGTCGTTCCTCTTAGGATCCAGGCCCACAAGTACTACCCGCATTGGAGCCTAAAGTCTGTCAACCTTACCAACCTTGGGCTATCCCTAGATTTCTAACAAAAGGCCTAAACCCTTGAACCCTAAACCCCTAACCCTAAACCCTAAACCCCTAAACCCTTAAACCCTAAACCCTGAACCCTAAACCCTAAACCCCAAACCCCAAACAACAGATGCAGCGGAGCCAAGCCCCACTCCGTGCTGAGGCCACGGTCGGAGGCGCGCCAGCTGCTTCAAGAGGCCTGGTCTGGGATTAGGGCTGAGGGCTTTAGGGTTTGGGGTTTAGAGTTTAGGATCTAGGCCTTGGAGTTTAGGATTTGGGGCTTGGGGTTTCGGGCTGGGGTTTAGGGCTTAGGGCTTTAGGGCTTGGGATTTAGGGTTTAGGATTTAGGGCTTAGGGTTTGAGACTTGGGGTTGACGGTATACAGGCTTAACGTATAAGGACTTTGTTCTCCATCACAGGCTCCCGTTCATAGTGCTCATCAGAAAAGATCCCAGCAGACCCCCATATACTGAATCCGGAATGCGCCCCGAAATACCCTTATAAACCCTACACCCTAAACCCCAAACTCTAAACCGCCTTGGGATCCCCAGTGTTCCCCCTTCTTTTGAATCGAATGCTTCCCGGGGGAAAAAAAAAACGTCATAAATCGTTCTTTCGGCTAGCCGCATAAATCGGCGTCCTAAAAGTTAGGGGTACCTTCCCAGGAGTACTTATGCTCCTAAATACCAAGCTTCGAGATGTACGTTGGGGTTCCTTTTTTTTTTTTACTGGAAGCTGCCACATGTTGCTCTATGACTTGCAGTGGTTGTATTCATTATGACGCACATAAATAGAATTTTAGGGTTTAGAGTTTAGGGTGCCCAGGTAAGCATGTGTCCTTGCTGGTGGAAGCATACATCGAATCTGGCGGGATCTTCACCTAAGTTAGTTCCCACCCCCTCTAATACACCACTGTAGGGTACCTACTTAGGGTCCAACCCAAAACCCACGAAGCTAAACTCTAAACACAACAGTCTTAAGCATAGATTTTCAGCGTCCAGCGTGCCCTGGCATATCTTGTCGATGATCTCGAACCAAAACCACCCAAGGAGTGAAAGCCTAGGAAAGGATGACGATCAACATTGGGTCCCTAGGGCAGTGTTGAGAACATCCTTGACAGGTCTGAGGATTTTAGGCCTAAACCCCTAAACCTGTGAGATGCTAAAAGCACTCAAGTCCGTAAAGCTCTAAACCTAAACAGCCTAAACACCTAAACGCTAAAACTCTCAACCTCCTAAAGCTCTTAACCGCAAAATCTAGAGTCCTACCCTGCTCAGGGAAGCGCCCTGGAGGATGAGATTGCTGGCTTCATGGCGTCGGCAACGCCTCCCCTGCAAGGTTTGAAGTTTGGAGCGGTTTAGGGAGTCTAGGGTGTAGAGGTTTGAGAATTGGGGCTGGGGATCAAGGTTCACGATTTGGGGGGTTTCAGACAGTTATCGGACTTTGGCCGTCGACCCCAGGCATGCTTGGGAAAGTTGTGCGGAGACCATAAAATGAGGAACTCTTTTCGGGGAGTCCTTCTGATAAAGACCCAGGATGTTGTGAGTCTGCTGAGCATACAAGAGAGATGCAGCTGCAGCAGGACGGTCCTTGAGCCAGAGATTCCCATTTGACCAGCGATTACGTCGTATAAAAAGACAAGTCGTTCACTGCGGCGTTGAAACGGTTGGACTGCTACTTAAGTCCCCGAACTTACTCAGGCACTTCTAAACTAAACCTTTCGCCCCTTAGAACCCACAAGCATCTAGGGATTTTTCAGGGGTCCCAATAATAAAGGATCATAGATTTGGGGGGCTTACACAAGGATCCTCCTAGGTGTGAAAACTACACACCCCAAATCCTAAAGAGATGGAGGGAACCTTGACTTTAAACCCTAAATCCTCAACCCTAGGGTTCAGGGTTTAAGGTTCAGGGTTCAGGGTTTAGGGTTCAGGGTTTAGGGTTTAGGGTTCAGGGTTCAGGGTTTCGGGTTTAGGGGAAACCCTTAAACCCTGAAGTTTTCGCCAGGCCATGGTCGATGCTACTGCACTCAGGCTGCCAATGGATTTTTCAAAGGGAGTCTGTAGAAGGTACTTGTGAGCTGTAGTGTAAACACCTTCAAGCTGCTTATATAGGGGAGTATTATAGGGGTTACTAAGGGCGATATTAGGAGTTGAAACTATAACTGATGTGAGTTTCCCAAACCCTATCTCCGAATATCCTCACGAAAGGCTTCTATGATCACTTCTTGCGCTTGATAGGATCTGTGCATTCCGAAGGGTACCCCTATTGGCGAGCTCTTAGAGGTTCTAAGTGATATAAGAGGGTTTCTCAAAATTATGGATACCTTTTTCGGGGTCCCCATAATAAGGACTATAGTATTTTGGGGTCTATATTGGGTACCCTATTTTGGGAAACTACCATAAAGAGGTTTCAATGTTTGATGTGTGAGATGTAGGGTGAACGGATACACCCCTCTGGAGGGCTGTTTGAGTGATGATTTTAAAAAGGCTTTCAGCAGGGTACCAGTGTTGACAGGGAGTTTGATGAAAAGGGCAGCTTCTTATCCTGGAAGCTCAACTGAGAGACCATGCTGTTGTCTCAACTTGCTTTCTGCAGTTCTGGCACATGCCACAAAACCAGCTAAAGAAGCAATTATTCTCCTATGTGCTACAAGCTGGATGACACTCAATGATTTGGGTACTGCCCCGACTTGTGACAGCTGGATGATGTTTGTATGATATTGATATGTATGTATAGATCGCGACTGTTTCAGGGTGGGGGACAGTACCCGATCAATAGTGCTAATGAAACGACATTCGAGTTGCTGGCAGTGGCCTAGTTTTACCATGGGTCCAAGACCGCAAGCCCGACAATCTAGACCCTGAACCCCAAATCCCAAACCCAATGCTCTAAACCCTAGATCCCAAATCCTGCACCTTAAACCCAAAATCCTACACCCTATACCCTTAACCCCAAATCCTACACTCGATACCCTAAACCGTCTGCACCCGAAGCTTGGCAAAACTTTGCTTGAAAGGTTGGCCAGTTTTCCCGCTTGCCGCGCTTGCCCGGCGCCCAGCTTGCTCTTGACAACGATTTTTGCTGGGTTGCTGTGGCGGAACTTAAAGTTATCTGTATAAGATGAGCCATAAGCTAACTATCCTAAATTCTTTAAAGGGAGTTATAAGTATACGGGACTGTATAGGGGAGTATTATAGGGCTTATTAAGGGATACCAAGAGTTTAGACTATAGCTCATATAGAGGGATGACATAGGGACATATACGAATAGGGCCAAAATAGTGGAGAATCAAATGGACAAGAAAAATGGCAGCACGCGTAGACGAGAAAGCAATGATACTTATCATCCTGCCCTTGGGTCTGCTTCTAAATGGGTATTCAAAAATTGAGTCTCCCAATTTTGGGAGTCCCTATAAGAAAGACACCAGTTTGGTGCGTACAAGGGTTATGGTAAGATCCTGGAAGATAGATAGTAGCGATTGAAAACAGCGTGGCATTCTGTTGGCAAAAGCTCACCCTCTACAACCCTAGGCACTCAGTCTAAGCCCTAAACCTCGAACCCTAAGCCGTCGGTGCAAGCATGACAAATGCTAGCACGCAGACAGACTGGTGTGTCTTGCCCTTACCGGACAACCAGTACCCCTCGCGCAGACGTAAAAGTTCGCTGGTAAAAAAAAGCACCCAAGCCATGCATCACAACCTTCCGGGGGTTAGTAGGGAATAATATGGTCCTTGTAGAATCCCCATAGACTATATTCCCTTATTCCCTACTAATTTTTCTCAGCATCACAAGGTGGAATCAGAGTTCCGTGAGGAGCCGGCGCGTTCCCTGGCCATTCGTCGGCTTGGGTGGAAGGAGTTCTTGGAGAGAAGTCGGCGTTGCCCAAAATAGGGGATACCCTTTAAGCTCATGGTAATTTGGGGTCTATATTGGGATCCCCTTATCTTGTAGGGCTTGAATCTGATGATTATCCCGCACACACCTCTTCTAGTCATCTCTGTCTCTCTCTCTCTCTCTCTGTTTGTGATCATTCTGGGGCCCTTAGCTCTAGCGAGGAGCAGGCAATCTTAGCTTCTATTGGAGAATGTGGGCTTGCTCCTGTAGGATTCCTTCCAAGAAGGATCATTTATACCCTAAGCCCTATACCCTAAACCCTATACACTAAACCCTAAACCCTATATTATTCCATTTTTGAGTCTGCTAGGAGCCTGCAGAGCAATGCAGCGAGCACCAGGAGGCCATTTTGGTAGACGCAAGCATTAGCAGGGGTTTCCAAAATTAGGGGTACCCTCAGAGAGGTTATGTAGGGTTGTAGGGATATTTAGGGTTTAGGGTTTAGGGATTAAATTTTGGGGTTTCCCAAAATTACAGGGGTAATCTTCTGGGATCCCCATGATAAGGGTTATAGTATATTAGGGTCTATATTGGGTTTCCCCGTATTTAGGGAAGCGACCTTATGAGTTCCCGAGCAACTTCCTGCTGAG
Organism: Symbiodinium pilosum; assembly: GCA_905231905.1. Lineage (NCBI taxonomy): Eukaryota > Dinophyceae > Suessiales > Symbiodiniaceae > Symbiodinium > Symbiodinium pilosum. The sequence continues at coordinate 109,654 of CAJNIZ010037335.1, forward strand.
CTCGCCGTTTGGCTAGTTCTAGATATTTTGATTCTTAAGAGCGGCAGATTTGGTGGGAATTTTCCAGGAGTTGCTTGGGAACCCATGCATCCTATGCCCAGCAGGCCGTGCATGACCTAGCAGTTCTTTATGTGGGAGAAGGCCGGGTCAGCGAATCATGCGGCTGCCAGGAGGGCTCCTCCTCAATCCGCGAACCGCAACAAACCCCCAAAGTCCAGGTTCATGGACAGTTTAGATTCAGACCTTCTTTATGTAGAGTCCCACACTCCCTGGCTGAGCAAGAGCATGCCTTTTTGATAGCAGCGCTTGAGAGACCTGTCAGGCCGAACTGTTCGTCTCAGCCACATCCACAAATTACTTCGCGAGGAGGTTCAGGTTGCTCGCCCTGTGGCAAAGAGAGGGAGGGGGAGAAAGCCAGGGAGATAGAGATAGCGGGGAGGGGGAGGGAGAAAGAGAGAGGATCACTGGACGTGTGCGCAGGGCTTGAGGCCTGGCCTCAGCATCTCCGCCAAGGGGATGCATCGCCCAGAAACAAAGAAGACAGAGAGCGACTCCCTAAATTGTAGTTTCTATTTTATTTTCCATTATCCCTATATAACCCCAACACACTATAGTAGTTTTCATTTTCTTTTCCTGTCTCCCTACATAACCCCTGTAGATCTCGCTATGCGGTTTCGTTTTTGGGAAGATTTGAAGCACTACCCTCCGCGAAGATGGTGCGCCCTGCCGCAAACACCGTTTCCAAATGGACAATTTAGGGGTTTAGGGTTGAGGGTTTAGGGGTTTAAGGGTTTAGGGTTGAGGGTTTAAGGGTTGAGGGTTGAGGGTTCAGGGGTTAGGGTTTAGGGTTTAAGGGTTCAGGGTTTGGCAGAAGCCAAGCAGTAACCCTGGTTATCCGCATGGATTCTTGACCTGCAGGCTCAGTCCACCGAAACTGCAACCCTAGATCTGCCGGGTTTGGGATTTAGGGTTTAGGGTTTACCCTAAACGCCGTGACCCTTAACCCTAAACCCTAAAATGAACCCGCCTACCCCCAAAACCCTAAACCCTCAACCCTAAACCCTAAACCCTACAAACCCTTAAGCTCTCAGACCAAGGTGCTTGCGTCGACCGAGCTGATTTTGACTTCCGGGGCAAGGTCTTCGGAACTTTTCTGCCGAAAGGAACCTGGGCTCAGAACTCAAGATTATAAGGGTTAGAGTTGAGGGTTATAGGGTTCATATAGGGTTCATATAGGGATTATATTAGGGTTATATTGGGGTTATATATTGAGATAATGGAAAATAAAATGGAAACTACTATTGGGATAATGTTTAAGGGTTTTAGGATTTAGGATGGTGTTGTGTATCGTTCTCGTAGCCTGCTTTGGACTTGTACATCTTAATCGTCGGTGGACTTGTTGGCTTAAGTTTCCGGCTCAAGGGCTGAAGGTGGAGGGTTTGGGGTTTAGAGTTTAGGGTTTAGGGTTTAGGGTCTAGGTTTTAGGGTTTAGGGTTTAGGGCTTAGGTAAAACCATCCCAGCCTAATCCTTCTACCGTGCGTGGTTGTCAAAATTATGGTCCACTAAATATAGGGATTATAGGGACTACATTGGGGTTCTATGGGGGTAATGGAGAAGAAAATGGAAACTACTATATTGGGGTTACATATACCCTATTAGTCCCTTTTTGGGTACCCTAAATATTTGGTGCACAGGGATCCAAAAAGGGACCATAATTTTGACAACCACCCACCCATGTTTTGTCATCCCTACCCTAAACCGTAAGCCCTAAGTCCTAAACCCTCAAGCCTAGGTAGATCAGGTAAATACACATTGTATAGGACAGAAGTTAAAAAAGAAACACGCACTATATTCGCTCAAAGCCCGGTCAAAACTCCGGACCTGAGCCCTATGCAATTTGTATAAACCCCTAGACCTAAACCCTAAACCCTCAAACCTAAACTGTAAACCCAAACCCTAAACCAAGATGTCGGTGAGCCCGACCCTCATAGTCCGAACCTCATAAAAGTCAGTCATCAGATCTGGATATTGGATGTTGGGTAGCCAAAACGCGGTTTAGGGTTTAGTTAGGGTTTGGGGTTTACTTTTAGGGGTTAGGGTTGGGGTTAAGGAGTTTAGGCTTTAGGGAGGTTGGGTAGCCAATAAGGTTTTATTACGTATTATAGATCCCTATACACTTACCCATGTGAGCTATAGTCTAATCTTCCTGTATTCCCCTTAACAACCTCCATAATACTCCCGTATATAATCCCTTACACTACCCCCTTTAGGAGTTTAGATTATGGCTCATATAAGTCTATGAGTTCCTGCTCAATCCGAAGTCCTAGACTAGCAAAGCCCAAACCTCCATTGGACCCTATAAACCCCATAGATTGGGTACTGCCCCCCCCAATAACAGTCTATATTAGGGGTCCTATTAAGGGCTATATATCACCATATTATAGTTATTATTCAACTGTTACTGTGGGTGGGTAGTACCCAACCCATAGACCTTAATACCTAAGCCATCTACACCTGGCAAGTAAATTCGGATTGTTGCGTGCGAGTGATCGCCCGCAGTGTCTTCAAGACTGCAAGCATAAACCCCATAAACCCTACAACGCCTATGAACTCTAAAGCGAAGGACGGCGCCATGCCCGTGTGAAGCTGAAGCGGGGGTCCTGGAACTCTATGGCTCTGGCGTTGAGCGAGGAGGCGGCGGTGTGCCTTGGGCTGTACATGGTTTAGAGAATGATCTCCTCAAGCCCCAAGAAGAGGCCCCCTAGTTGTAGCACAGGGTGTTGAGGGCTTGGGGTTTAAGGGTCAAATTCTTAAGCTTCAGGGGTTTAAAGCTTCAGGGGCTTACAGCTCAGGTCTAGGATGGAGACTGTGGGAGCTTGTTTGGGTAGTGTCCTATTGTGCCGTTGATTGGACAAGATTTTGCCTATCCGTGCAGAGGCGAGGGTTTCCACAGACGTTGTGTTTCTGGCGACATTTAGCCTGCTTTGGGGCCTTGGCACTTATGGTGGCTCCAATTCTTTGTTTTTATTAGGACCCTAAACCCTAAACCCTTGATATTATTAGGACCCTAACCCTAAACCTCAAACATTAGACCCTAACCCATAATCCTAAACACAGACCTGTTCAGATCCTGAGCTAGGCGTCTCAGCATCTACGGTTGAGATGCAGGGCTTCAGTTCACCAGGGTTGAGGGTTTAGGGTTCGGGCTTTGACATTGGAGCTTCATGTTGTGAATATCCTCATGGGTGGTATTAGGTACTTCCAGCCTTTTACCTTTAATACCTACCAGTATCATCGTGCTTCTAGATGTTGCTGTTAGAAATAACCTTCTTATTGGTAGCAGGCCTGTATCCTTGAGGCTTGGACTTTCGCGGAGATGGGGGCGATTGCGGTCCAGGCTTAGGGGTTAAGAGTTCCCTAATTAAACCCCGAGGCCTCAAGCCCGTCGGCAAATTCTCGTCTTATGTGGCACATTGTCAAGTCACGGATACAAAATGTTGCCATGGTTTAGGTGTAGCCTACATGGCACAGGCACACGTAACCTAGTTAGAGCCGGGGAGGCTGCAACTCAAGGGTTTAGGGTTTATAGGGTTTAGGAAACCCTAAACCCTAAACCCCTAATCCCTAAACACATCCAAGTACTACTGGTTTCTGCATCCGCTGCAAGTAAGGTACTTCATCAACGACCGGCAGGTACACAGACTGGGAGGGTTTTTCAACGGCAGGCTTGTTTTGAGATATGTCATATGATCCCCAATAGCTCAATCCCTTTGTCGATTCTGAACTATGCTCGTCAGGAATCTTCGCCCAGATTGCAATCAGTCAGTGAGAGCCGTGCTTTGAGCCTTTCATAGACGGTGTATGGGTGGTTGCCAAAACTATGGTCCCTTTTTGGGTCCCTATTACCGTACGGCACCTACTATTTAGGGTACCCAAAAAGGGACCTTATTTTTACAACCACCCGTATGTTGAGGGTTCAACCTCAAAATCCCGCCGGATCCAGGAGGAGGCTCCTGTTTTCAGTTGAGGACCGCAGTAGATATTTGATTTTCCATGATCTCAATAGTAATTTCCATCTTATTTTCCATTATCCCAATAGTAGTTTCCATTTCGTTTTCCATTATCCCAATAGTACTTTCCATTCTATTTTCCATTATCCCAATTGTAGTTTCCATTTCGTTTTCCATTATCCCAATAGTAGTTTCCATTTTATTTTTCACTATCCCAATTGTAGTTTCCATGTTATTTTCCATTATCCCAATAGTAGTTTCCATTTTGTTTTCCATTATCCCAATAGTAGTTTCCATTTCGTTTTCCATTATCCCAAGTAGTTTCCATTTCGTTTTCCATTATCCCAAGTAGTTTCCATTTCGTTTTCCATTATCCCAATTGTAGTTTCCATTTTATTTTCCATTAACCCAATTGTAGTTTCCATGTTATTTTCCATTGTCCCAATAGTAGTTTCCATTTTATTTTCCATTATCCTAACAGTAGTTTCCATTTTATCCTCCATTATCCTAATAGTAGTTTCCATTTAATGTTCCATTCTCCCAGTAGTAGTTTCCATTTTATTTTCCTTTCTGCCGTGTTACTGTCAGCCAGAGAACAACAATGTGGACTTGTAGACTTGTGGATACTTCGACCCCAAGTACAGCCAGCTCAACATAGGGGCCTAAATAATTACCAATATTATGGTTCCATATTCCTTGTATAATTATAGTATATGGTACCTCATAATGGACCTCAAAATGATATTGGTCCCCAGCATATATGGTAGTTTCCCTAAATAAGGGGACCCCAATATAATCCTGATTATGGGGACCCCGAAAATGGTACCCCTAATTTTGGGAAACTTCCTTATCTTTGACAAGAGGCTGGAAAGGATGAACGGATTTGAGCACAGCGCTGCTTAAGCGAGGGAGCTTTGTCCTTTCGCATGGCACAATTTAGGTCAAATTCTGCTCATGCGACGTGTTTTGCGGTGCTCCCTAAACCCTAAACCCAAAGTATCCATCTGCGCAGGGGTAGCTGATTTCCACTCAGCAGCGCGGGTATTGCGTACAGCAAAGCGCACGGCGCTCTAGGCCTCAAATGAGCTATAGTCTAAACTCCTAGTATCCCACTTAATACACCCCATAATAGTCCCCTATATAAACCCCTATATATCCCCCTTTCTACCCTCCGTGACGGAGTTTAGACTACAGCTCAAACGGAAGCATCGAAGTAACCCCTCAACCCTTGCCCTCAGAGGACGACCCCTGACATGTACAGACCTCTAAGCCTCTTCGATCAAAGGAGAAAACAAAAATCCAAGCTCTCTATACTCCCAGCTCTGGACCCTAGGTCTGGAGAGGGGGCTTCAGCCATTCGTGACGCAGAATTTTCCGGCAACTAGACCCTAAACCGTAAACCCTAAACCCTAGTCAAGGCTTGAGAGCTTAGGATTGAGGGTGTCTGTGTTGAAGCCGCAAGGTCCACTCGGTCTCCATCACTCCCGAGGTGCTTCCCACGCGAACTCCGGCTTTGGGAGCTCCTCATACCGATTTGCTTGGTATGGTTCAGGGTTTAGGCTTTAGGGTTTAGGGTGATTGTTGGATGCGTGGACAATTTTTGCCAGATTTGCATAGTTTCTGAGGGGGTGAGACTTTGGCGTGCTCAGGTTTGATTATAACAAACATTAAGGGTCCAAGGACCCAAATAATAGGGTTTTAGGGCCCAACTATTTTACTATTAATGGTATTTGGACCCTACCTAGACCCCAAAACTAGGTAAAATAATAGCCCAAAACCTTTAAACACAGCCCAAAAGGCTATTATTCTACATATATAAGGGGGTCAGGTAAAGCCCTAAACCCTAAAGCCTAAACTCAAAACCCTAAACCATTTGGTTCTTGGACCCTTAGACAAAGGGCGCGGCCTGCGTAGCGGGGCTATAGGTCTGGTCCCTTCCGGCAACCGGCAAATTGCAGACGCCCCATTCCACGCTTTACTGGGTTGCTGTCAAGGAACTCAATTTAAGTTGGGGAACCCGTATTATTTACTATATATGCCTATTATGGTAAGTTAATTGAAGGTCCTTCAATCCTGATATTTCCACAGTTTGGATGTCATTTTTCATGTCCTTCTTCATTTGCTTCTCGATCATAGGGGATAATATAACTTTCAATTCTTTTTTTTAGGATTCAGCAGGAAACCTGCAAGTCTGACTGATGTATGAGGAGGGGTGCTCAAGCCGTGCCCGAAGTTTGGTGGAAGGGGTAGGGCCTGCGTAGCGAGTACCTGAACCCCTACTAATATATATATATATACATACAGAATATAGCCTTTTGGGCTGGTTTTAGTTTTTGTTGCATTTTGCCTACTTTTGGGGTCTAGGGTAAGAGTTGTGCAACATACCCCAGAACTATGGGCCCCGCAAAATCAGAATATAGATGGGAAGCTCGCATGCGCATTGACTTCTTGTAGGGGTGTGTCCCCCCAGGTATGTTATGCATTTCTCAGACAAAACGTAAGCCGCGATATAACCTGAGGTTCCATGTCATTGTTGATTTTCCCTCTTCGTTCTTCATAATCCAAATTCTGTATGTTGGGGCTTCGCCAGTGAGGCTTAGTGATGTAGGGCTAGTAGAGTATCCAGCTGTGCACTTTCTTGACCCTGCCTGGACAGGGGTCAGAGAACCTCCAACCCAAAACCCCAAACCCTAAAGCCAAAACCCTTATCCTTAGACCCAATCTGCTGAGGCCTGGCTTGAGGCTTTCTAGCCGCAGACATTGGAGTGTACAGAGTCCTGAGATACCCTCAAAAGCCAGGCCCCAGACTTTTCGAAACGATCCCTAAACCTCAAACCCTAAACCCTAAACCTTAAACCCTAAACCCTAAACCTTAAACCCTAAACCCTAAACCTTAAACCCTAAACCTTAATCCCTAAACCCAATCATCCCCGCGAAGTCCCAAGGAAGGGCTCCACAACCCTCCTGAAATCCTCACCTTTTTTGGGGCCCTCAATTGGGTTATCAACGCCCTGAAGGGGGGTCATTCAAGGGGTTATGTAGGGGTTATATAGGGGAGTATATAGGAGAGTAGTAAATGGGGTATTAAGGGGGATACTCGGAGTTTGGACTATAGCTGATTTGGTGAAGCTCTGAACTTAAGTTTCCACAGAGACCCAGGTCTATGGCTTCACAAGCAGCTATCGTGCGCGGCACTTTTCTGTGCGACCGTTGCGTCCGCAGGCAGCCGGCACTCTAACATGTCGAATCCTAGGGCTCCTAGTTACCTAAGTAGTAGGTTAGTGGCTACGTAACTATAGGCTATACAGAACCCAGAACCCATTATTTAGGTAACCGGAGCCCTTGGGTAAGGCAGACGGAAGTACTTTCATCGGGGGAAGGGTAGTGAAATTCTGTGACGCGGATGTGTCAACAATACTTAAGTAAGAAAGATTTGGAAGGGTGACGATTACGACGAGTCCCAGGTAATTTAGCAAGATCATAAGCATCCCAGTCCGAAAACAGTGACAGCTCTTTAGTTAACTTCTTCAATCCTAGAAGACGTTAATTGGAAGCCAAAAGAGAACATAAGCACAAGCATAAGGTTTTTTGGGACATCCTTATCTATTTGCTTATTTTTTTTTGCCCCCAGGTGAGCCGAAAACCCTAATCCTCCAGAACTTGGGGCTGGGATTTGCAGGTGCTGACTTTGGTGCCTTTGCAGACAGCAGAGGAGAAGGTCGAGGACGCCGGGAACCCAGCATATATCCCCAACTTTGAACCCTAACCCTAGAAACACTAAAAATCACCGAACCAATTTTTCGCACCCCCCCCTCCCAATTTGACTCAAAATGGTAGCGGCGGTGGGCGTCCCTGTAATGCGCTTGCTTGGGGATGCAACCTCAGGGCTTATGGTTCCCAAGTTTTAGGGTTTAGGGTTT
>CAJNIZ010037335.1:117663-130302 GCA_905231905.1 Symbiodinium pilosum
GTTTGGGGTTCACGGTTTAAGGTTTAGGCTTTAGATCGGGCTGCATGATCTCAAATAGTCGTATCGAGGCAAGCTCCGCGCCCGTTTTTGGGCTCCAGACTTATGACCCTATGCGTTTTGCGGAGCCTTGGATTATGGCATATTTGGGCTTGGGTCTTTTTTAGGGCCCCTGATTGATGGAAGCTACCATCTATGGTCCTAACAGTATCCCTCAAATCGACAAGCCCGCATCCAATTTGCTTCACTGGGCCTCAGCCCTAAACCCCGTAAACCCTAAACCCTAAACCCTAAACCCCGCTCCACGCTTAGGAGGAGAAGACTTCCGACTGTGTGTCTGTCACCACTATCGGAGGCAGGCCTGAGAATTAGGGTTTAGGGTTTAGGGTCATAGGGTTTAGGGTTTAGGGTTAGAGTTCAAGCTTGGGGCTTGAGAATTCAGTATCAGCGGTGTTGAGTAAGGCCTTTTTTGAGGTCCTAAGTTCTTTACGCAGGGGACCGTTTAGCCCTAGGTTACCTGGCACTTATGCGGTTTTGGTTCTTAGTGCTGTTGCTGGCACTGAGAACGGGTTTCTATAGTGGCTCATGTGTGGATTCGTGTTCAATTAATCTTAGAGAAGGAAAATGCAACAGTTTCTGGAGTTAGCTACAGTGGCATGGCGGATGTCAAGGATGCGTTTCAGGGTCTTGCGTCTTGGGCTCAAGGACAAGTCCCAAAGCTTTGCACTATTCCTGGGTTTTGGGCTCCAACTGCCCTGTTTTAGGGTTCTATTCCATGGTTCAGGGATCCAAACACTACAGTCCCTAAACCCTAAACCCTAAACCCCGGGTACAAGTGGCACTTCCAGCTTCACACCCTGAATCCCATGCTACCAGCGCCTGAACCCTACACACTTTATCCCCTAACGCTCCTTCGACGGGTATCCCTTACAGATTACATCCCACCTAGACCTCCCAAAACTCTAAACCCCAAACCTTAAGCCCTAAACCCTAAACCCCTAACCCCAAAGCCCAAGCCCTAGGCCCAAAACCCAAATCGCCAAGCCCTAAATGATGGGGAGGTCTAGGTTGAACAGAAGCCTGGATTTTCACAAGCAAACATCCTAATAACCCCAACCCTGTAGGTTTACTGGTTCGTAGTAGGGAGTAAGGGAGTACCATGGTTTAGGGTTTAGGGAATAAGGGAATAAGGGAGTACTTGAACCCCTAAGAGATGTAGAATAATAGTACTTGGGGCTGATAGGGGTTGTCTGCCCTTGTACCCTGCTAAGAACCAGGCAGCAATTCACACGCCGAAAGCCAAAACCAAAACCCTAGACCTCTCAAAGGAATATGGCATCACGTAGTAGGTTTGCATGAGATTCATCAGGATATTGTTATTGATATCCTTATCATGAATATGACTACCAGTATTCATGATTCTCAACAAGTATTATCTCAGTATTCTAATTAATTATTTTGTTCTTAAAGTACCATTGTCAATATTACGACCATTATTCAACTGTGCTCTGGATACCCTGGCTCCACCTGACAGGTGAGGAGCTCCTTCGGCTTCATGTAGAGGATCTCAAGGGGGTGGGATGAGCATGTAAGTTCAGGCCTCATGCCTGCGTGTATAGTCCCACTTAAGTAGATAGAACATGGCGTACATGGGGACCTTATTACAATATATCCAAGGTATATGTTCTCTCAACTTAAGGGGGGACGAAAGGTTTTAGGGTTTGTTAATGATCCTGAGGGGGCAAACCCCCCAAAACCCGCTCACATGCTCTCTGCAGCATGACACCTTTGACCCAGCAAGCGTCAGACCCCGAAGTGTGAAGCACGATGCTGGGTTGTACAGTTGTAAGTCCTTTCCTGGGAGCTGTTCCAAACAGACCCCTCTGCGTGTTCCTCCCGAACTATATAGTCTTCTTGTACTTGCTGCATGTTTAAAGGACCTCTAGGCGTCCAAGGCGCCCTTATGCCGAGAAATTCCAAGAAGCGTTCAACTGAGTTTTCCTGCTGGAGGAGATGACTGCAGATTCAATTTACAGCAGTGTTGCCAGCAAGCTGGGGATTCGCCCGCTGATCACGCTGACGCTTGCTGAGCATTCAAGGTCCGGACCCCCTAAAGGATCCAAAAAATGGAGCCCTTCAATATGAACCCACTACTGCATTGGGGAAACTAGGGGATTATCGGAGGGGTCCATTTTTTGGATCCTTTAGGGGGATCTGGGGGTTTGTGGGGTTTGGGATAGGGTTCAGGGTGTAGGCCGTTTATTTGATGTTTTGGGTGACTTCCTTCGGTGTCAGGGAAGGCTTCGTGGTGCTGACGCCGCCACCGTAGTCTCCTTAGGAATTAATTTCTATTCTTATTCTAGTATAAGCCTAAGGAATTATCAGGACTATTGTTTTTATTCTAGGTCTCAGGAGACTACAGGCAAATTCTGGATCACTTTGGGGTGGAGGTTAGGCGTCTTGAGCACGTTTCACAACCCTGGCGCTGGGGGTTAGGTTGAGGGGGGGACCCTAAACCCTAAGCCCTGGAATCTGACAAAGGGCCCCTAGCCCTAAATCTTAAGGGCCTTCATCTTCTCATACTTTTGGGTGGAGCTAAGGAGCCAGGGATAGTCCATATCAATATAATAAGGGGGAGCTAAAGAGCCCAGGAATCTCCAAAACCATAGGGGAGTCATCCTTTAACGTTAAACTATACTCAAATTATACACCTCTTGCATGCTAATCCCCTCGAGCTGTGTGGAGCGCTTGGTTTTGAACCTGTGCCATGTGAGCTATAGTCTATGCTCCTAGCATGCCCCTTAATAATCCCCTCTAGTACTCCCCTATGTAATCCCCACTTTAGCCCACCCTTCAGGATAATTTAGAGTGTAGCTCATATCTGCAGGCTTCCCCGACCTCATTCGTCACTCGGCCATGCCTCAAACCCCCGAAGCCCAAAACTTGACCCCTCAACCTGAAGTCTCAGAGTTGTTCAACATACCGCAAGACTATGGGCCCTGCAAAATCAGAATATAGATGGGAAGCTCGCATGGGCATTTACTTCTTGCCGGGTATGTTATAGATTTCTTAAACAAAGCGTAAGCCCTAGACCTTCAACTCTCAACCCTGATTCATGGGACGGAGCCACCTAGGCCTGGTCTCCAGACTCTCTGCATCGTCCGCCGTGACGGTTCAGTCGTGGATCGCATGGACCTGCGCGTGATTTTGCAGGACCTGTTTGGGTGAGAGCGTGGTATTGGGTTGCTCTGAAAGTCAGTTTTACGTAGCTTATTTACCCATTAGAAGCTGCCAAGAGGCAGTCTACGTGATTTCAAAATGTTCTGTAAGTTAGAAGGCGCAATAAGCAGTCAAGCTTCATTCATGAGAGGGTCTCAGGTACCCTGGCCATTGCCATCAAACAACTTGGGTTTTGTCTGTTTGAAAATTCAAGCACTTTTTTCTTTACCGTAAGTGTGGACCTGACGGAAATTTTGGAAACCCCTATTTGCGTGGGGTGGTCCCTTTTAAAGCACAGTTCCGTTTCCTTTTTTGTGTTTCTCTTTGATTTGATTCTCCACTGCGGTAACTTAATCCTTGAACTGTTAACCCCAATCCTAAGAATTAACCCACGTCCCCAAACCCTAAACCCTAAATACTTAACCAAGCTCCCTGTTTGGGTTCCATGGCATGGTAATGCTGCAGGATCTGTGAAGCATGGACCTGCGATGGCTCCTCAATTGCAAGCAAGAAGGGTTAGGGTTTAAGGATCCAGGATCTAGGCTTCAAGGGTTGGGTTCCAGGGGGTGTTTTTTTCCTTGGAGCCCACTGAGGTGCAAGTAGGCGTAGACTAGACGGACACCTATCAAGACTAAGAGCTAACGAAAGCAGCGCAGCTTGGGAGCAGCCAGCTTGTTTTTACTTACCCTCGGTTAGCTGGGAACGAAGGAATGGAAAAGAGATGAAAAGAGAATGGAAGCTACTATAATGGGTTATACAGGGACTACTATAAGGATCCATTCCTTCATTCCTAGCTAACCAAAGGTAAGTTTAGAGTTTTATGCTACAGTCGAGCTTTGCCACGTCAAGAAGTGAACGCACAGACAACAGACAAACTATTGCCTTCAAGGGAGTTTGACACAGGGTCATGGCTGAGCTTGTCTCAAACCTCTGATTCTGTTTGGGGAGGGCAGGGTTCGGGGTTCTATTACCCCTTATAATGGAGAATCAGATGGAAAAGAAAATCGACAATGCAATGGAAGCTGGGATTACATGGTGGTTCATACGGCTCGTTGTGCTGTTTCCCTGGGTTAGTGACTTGAGCCCTAGACCCTCAGCCCTAAGCCCTAAACCGACTTAAGGATCTTCGGTGACAATGTCAACCAGGGCCATCTTCTTCCCAGGGCACTACTGCCGTGAATCTCGCGACTTTTGGCTGTGCTTGGCTCTGACCATGTTGCTTGGCAGAACAAAGCCATCCCTGTGGTTGCGTCCGAAGTCTAAGGGTTTAGGGTTTAGGGTATTAGGGTTTAGGGTTTAGGGTTTAGGGTAAATATTCCTACCCTATACCTTAAACCCTAAGCCTTGAACCCAAAACCCTAAACGCTTTGCATCCTCATGCCGTCCAACAAACTCACTTTGGAAACCCCAAGCAGCCAACCTGGACCAAGCTCAAGGCCTGCCACCCGAACGCAGAAACTTATACAGTGTGTAGAGTCGAGGGCTTAGGGCTAGTAGGGAATAAGGGAATGAATTATAGGGAATAAATCGTAAAATACGAGTATAGGGATTACATTCCCTTATTCCCTACAAACCACCAATAAGTCATGTTCACTTTCACATGTTCCAGAAGCAAATTCTTGCAAACAAGGCTTGATACAGGCTCCACAGGAAAAAAGGCTACACGTTGCGATGCGGCAATCAGCTAAAGCTTGGTCTCTCATACACATATGCTCAAAGAAATCACGTTACCCGTTACTCTTACATAATATTTACACGACCCCAGACATGTCTTCGCCTCGGAACATCTTGGACATCTTTACTCAACGGGATCTAAGGCTGGCGTAGCTTCCAGGTCCCTTGCTGACGGCGCGCGACGGAACCGAGGGCAGTAGAGATCTGCGTGAGCTGAAGGGTGTCACAGGGATACCCTCCCCTACGAGCATGAAACATCATCGTATAACCCTTGTGTAAAGGGACAGCCATTTGCATGAGGCCCTTTTCGGGTTTCCATGTCAGTATGGGTGAGTGGAACATCTCCAGAGAAGCCATCAGCTGCCGATACCCCGGATCTTTGTGGCCACTCAAGAAAGATGAGACTTTCAGGGTTTGGGGTGTTGACTTGTCGAGTGTAAATTCAGAGTGTAGGGTGTGCGCTTGCCTTGGTCTTTGGGCACTTGTTTAGGGCTCCTGTTTGGGGTGTGAGGTCTGAACGACCCTATGGCCATGGAGCATGCGATGTAGGCATCCTATTTGTTTCAAACTCAGGCTTGAAATTAAGGGTGCTGATAGACAGGTTCTTAACTCAGGATGTAAGCGATGTAGGCCCAAATCTTTTAGCACACTTCATGCAAAGTCATTGATTGCATGTATGTATACGTCCCGCAGAGGGCTTTGCACAGCTGTTTTTGAATTGTTTTCATGCGTGTGTTTTTGGGGCTGCGACTAAATCGCGTTAGGGGTCCTTCAAACTTGATGGGAGATGAGTTTCCTTACATCACTGCACAGGGACTTAAGATGGAATGTAAACGCCTCCTCTCCGCCTGTAACCCGTGCGGCTGCAGGAACCATATGAATCACTATATGATCTGCATGAATGTTAGGGATCCTGTATACTTTTTGGGTATGGGATGCCTAGTATGTATGTTAAAAGGATCCTTTTTTCTTCCCAGGGTAATGTGGGCTAAATAATATGACCCCACTTCCCACTTCATGTGCAACTGTCTTTTCCATTTAAGTGTCTTTCATTGTAGCCGTTCATTCACGCTTGATCCCTTCTTGCCCAGTGACCAGTTGTTCACACCTAAACCCTAAACCCTACACCCTAAAGCCTAAACCCTAAACCCTAAACCACCTTGAGGTTGTATAAATTTAAATACGAATTGGGGGTTAAGGGTTCAGTGGGTGTGGGCGTGACCCATCTCGCGGATCGATTGTGCGTTTTCAAGTTTCCTAGCATCTGCTGAGGTGTTCTGTATATCGAAACCCGTTCTGTATATTGTAACCCTAAACCCCAAACCCTGAACCCGGAACCCTAAACCCTAAACCCCAAACCCCAAACCCCAAACCCCCTAAAGCCATGATTTCTACAGCCTGGCCTGTCTGCAGGTGCTGGGGCAAGTGACCACACTTCTGTCTGCCGCACGTCAGGCAAGTGGTTGGAGTTGAAGGAAAGGGTACTTTCCAAAAATTAGAAGATTCCAATATAGACCCCACTATATTATAGTCCTTGTTATAGGGATCCCCAAAAAGATAAACCCTAAACCCTATACTGTAAAACCCTATGAATCCCTATAAATCCTCAATTATGGGAAGCTCCCAAATGATGTAGGGCTTGCTTGCGGGCTTGAGGGCATTTTTCATGCAGCGCCCTGTCCCCTGAAAGAGATTTAGGGTTTAGGGGTTGGGGTTTAGGATTTAAGGTTTAGGGTTTAGGGTTTAAAGTTTAGGGAGGGGATATGGGTACCCATTGGGGTAATATCAGGTTATATAGGGGTTATATGGCGAACATGGAAACTAAAATGGACACTACTGTTTGGGGTTTAGGGTTTAGGGGGGACTCATTATCAGGAACCCAACTCGATCATGGAAGTTGCTTGGCGATATGCCTACCCTTCCTGACCCTGAGCTGGATCTTTAAGAAATTATCTTTTAGCCTGTGACCTTGGTCCTCAGGTTTCACATAAGGTTTCTTTAAAGCAAGCTATGTCATCAGTCAGAGGACCCGACATGCATATGTATATATAGTTAGATAGATATCTACAAATCCTATTGTCTCTTGCTCAATATCTTCCAGTGTTGTCTCCCTCTCTCTCTGTGTCTCTCTCTCTCCCTCTCTCTCTCTTCCCCTCCGTCTGCCTTCTTCTCTCCTCTCTCTCCCTCCTCCTCCCCTTCCTCACGTCAGCAACATCCAATGTGTGTCAATATATGCCCCTAATTTCAGCAATGACGGTTTTCATCTTCCAAGCAGCCCGAAACCCAAGCCGTCACCAGCTAGTATCCTATGTTCCCTTATCCTTATGCTATTGTAGATAACGCCCTCTGTTTCCTAATTTAACTACCCAGGAATCGCAGCCCGATGAGAAACCACCATACCCTGATGTTGCTGGTTCTTCGCAAGAAACGAAGGAATGGATCCCTACAGCAATCTACAGCAGTAGCTCCTATCAGGCCTCAATGATGTTTCTTCGCTTGCTAAACCCTAAACCTTACAGTAGTTTACATGTTCCTTTTCAATTTTTGTTTCTCTAACAACAGCCAACAAGCCGAACCTGCAGGTTGTGGCCGGAGACATACTGACGCCCCAGTCCGCAGGGAGCAGTTCACCTGCAAAACAGGCCGGGGGTCATGTCAAAAACATGCAGTGGTTCTATAAGCACTTTATGTGAGATAATGTCGCGATTACTTCACCGAAGCTCGAGATCTTAAAGCTCTAAACCCGGAACCCTACACGAACCCTTAAGCCCTACACCCTAAACCCTGCACACCTGGTTTGGGTGGCCCTTCGAGGAGCCGCGCGCCGCGAGCCTCCCAGCAGAAGAGCCGACGCATTCGCAGCCTGAGATCATCGCCCAGGAGCCTTTGAGAAGGTTGTCTATTTGGCTGTTTAGGGTTTAGGATTTAGGGTTTAGGATTTAGGGTTTAGGATTTAGGGTTTGGGGATTTAGGGTTTAGGATTTAGGGTTTATTTGGGTCTGTGGTATAAACTCCTTAAAGGGGGTTGTGTAGGGGACTATACAGGGGAGTAGTGTAGGGGTTACAAAGGGGGATACTAGAAGTTTAGACTATAGCTCATTTGGGTTTAGGGTTTAGGGCTTACCAGGTTGTAGGATTTGGGGGTTGGGTTGCAGTGAAGGGTTTGGGCTTAGGGCTTAGGACCCTTAAGCAAGAATCCCCCAACAGCAGAGCTGTGTTCAGCTTGCTTGGAGGCCCATGGATAGTTCAGAAGGAAGGGTTCCCAAATGATCCATTCTCCAGTTTAGGGCAAGTAACTGTATCCCACCTGCAAAACTACCCACAAAACCCCGAGAAACCCGTAAGGCCCGATCCCCAAACCAAACCCCTGAACCCAACAACCCCCAAGTCCAAAGCTCTAAGACCTAGCGTTTAGGGTTTAGGGTACTAGAACCGAAGCCCCAAGCCCCAAACTTGCTGGTCACCAGGAAGGGATGGATCCCTACGGTCGCCTGTGAGTGCCCAAAAGTGTAGTATAACAACATAGCTATTTTCTTTTTCATTCCCTAAATCCTAATCCCTGTTGTAGTTTCTTTTTCCGCTTCTCCATTCCCCAAACCCCATAACGCCTGTGGTCCTGCAGTAAGTTCCATTTTCTTTTCCACCCCTGTTGTTCCCGAAACCCTGCTAATCCTATGGTGACTTCTATTTTCTTACTAAACTCTAAACCTTAGACCCAAAACCCAAACCCTCAAACCTAGACCTTAATCCATAAAACCTAAACCCCAAACCCTAAAACCTAAGCCCTGACTTTAAGCAGTAGAAGCCCGCTTTAACCCCTAAACCAGCCCTAAAAGCAAACCAGGAGGATTTGTCTCCTGTGCGGGCAGATGCTCCTTGGATGCTTGAGGGTTTAGGGTTTAGGGTTTAGGGCTTTGGAGGTAAACTCCTGCAAGGGGGAGTATATTTAGTGTCTGAACTCCTGAAAGGGGGATTATATTCAGGGTCTAAACTCCTGAAAGGTGGATCATATTCAGGGTCTAAATTCCTAAAATGGGGATCATATAGGGAATTATATAGGGGGATCATATAGGGTTTCGGGTTTAGGCTCCAAACTCCTGGAAGCGGGGTTATATAGTGGATCATATAGGGTTTAGGGTTTAGGCTCTAGACTCCTGAAAGGGGGGTTATTAAGGGATTACGTAGGGTTTAAGGTTTAGGGTAAAAAATCCTGAAAGGGGGATGTATAGGGAAGCATTATAGGGGTTATTTAAGGGGGATACTACGAGTTTAAATTATAGCTCATATAGGAATCTATAAGGGTATGTAGGGATATAGGGGGAGACAGAGGGATATGGGTTTAGGAGGGTCTAGGTAGAGGGTTCAGAGTTTCGGGGTTTAGGGTTCGGGGTTCAGCGGGTCTGGGGTTTGGTAGGGGTGGATGGTTGAGGCCTTAAGGTTTAGTGTGTAATGGGGTTGAGGGTTGAGTGTTTACTAAAATTTGGGTTTGAACGGCCATGTTTGGGGGATAAGGATCTCAGAGGTATTTTCACCCGATTGCCCGAAATAATCCGAAACAGTAGCGTCTTGTTTACAAACAGACATCAGTTCAGCTTGTTGGGTAGAGGTTTGCGTGCTGAGTGTGTGTTGAGACCTTTCAAAATGTGTTCAGGGTTTAGGGTTCAGCGAGGTCTAGGGTTCAGTGGGGTGGAAAGTTGAGGGCCGAAGGTTAGCGTGTAGCAGGGTTGAGAGTTTGGGGGTGTACTGCAATTTAGGTCTGCATCACCATAACTGGGGATAAAGGATTTCAGAGGGATTCTCACCGCGACTCCCTGAAGTAGTCGAAACAGTAGTGCCTTGCTCTTAAGCAGACGTATAAAACCCCCATACTATAGTAGTTTCCATTTTCTTTTCCATTATCCCAATACAACCCCCATGAGATTCCTAGTACCCTAAACCCGAAATAGTAGTTTCCATTTTCCTTTTCATTATCCCAATATACCCTACGCCCTAAACACTAAATCCCTATATAACCTTTATAAAAATAGACATAAACTGCCTCAGCACTCCAGGCCGTTTGTAGTCAAGACTTATAGTCCCCCTTAAGTAGATAGAATATAGGGTTTAGGGTTGAGGGTTTATAGTCCCCCTTAAGTAGATAGAATATGGCTTTGGGATATACCCCATATTCTATCTATTTAAGGGGGACTCTAGGCTCAAACGGGCATGTCTCAAGATTCTGCGTCCTTCATATAGGTTGTTCATCATATGTGCTGAGGTCGTGTATGTTATGAAGTTTCCCGGGGGCACTTATAGGAACTCTGTTGAAACATTGCTATACAGACCTTTAGGTGTGAAGCCTCGACCAGTGGACCTTCTACCTCCGACCAACCCTACCGCAAAACCCACCTCAAGCCCGAAGCTTTACCTGAACCCTGAATAATATGTAGAATAATAGCCTTTTGGACTGTTTTTTCGGGGTTTTGGGCTATGATTCTGACTACTTTTGGGGTCTAGGTAAACCCTAAATTGATTCCTTGGATGGCAGAAGCAGAACCAGTTCCTCAGACCTGGATTGTTGAGTATGTTTTTCCCGGTATCCTAAGGCTCAACAACCAGGAAAACATGTTACATGTCTAAACGAGATCCCCAGGAATATGGAGCCAGAGACCTGGAAACCGGCACCCTGAATGTGTTAGAATCATTGTCAGACGTCTCAAAAGGTGTGGTAAAGGAAGGTGGGGTATAGGAAACGAGCCCCACTATAATGTAATCTACCGTAGGGATCCTTTAGCCCACCTACCTTCGTCCCATCTTTTGAGCCCCTTGAAAGCCTGACCGCTTCGCAGGTCACACTTGCACGCCTTGCAGATGCTGCTGCTACGCGATCCAGCCGAGCGTCGCAGGTGCGGAGGGATTTCTAATGGCTTATTCTGGTACGGAAGTTGACGAGGTTAATCATCAGTATGATGGTCCCCTGACTCCGATATTATATGGCGCAATTCGAAGTCCTTCTTTGGTGTCTCTGCAGTACTAATCCTAGAGAAGCATCAAGGCTACATAACACGTCCTTTTCGCAATTCTTGAAGCATTTTTCGGGGCAGGTGCGGGTGGGTCGGTCTTGGGGGGGTGGGGGGGCGAGTGGACTCCTTTCCCGGATTCAGCAAACAGTGCACCTCTAACAAGACACACGGTCAGCACTGTATTGAAGCTGGATAGCAAAAATATTCTCATACATAGCCCGTAATATTACCTTTCTTGGAGACTCGTACTGAGTGGTGGCAGTACCAAAGTTATGTGGACTCTGCGTAGCTGCGCTTGTCTTGCAGTTACTTCTGACGTTTGAGGACTGCACCATGTCGCGCGCCCAGAACCTGAAACCGTACTGTGGCAGGCTAAACATGTACCATAGAGTTCAGAGGTACAGTATACTGAAGCTAAACAAGGGTCATAAGGGAATGAGATTCCTAGTAGTGCAGGCTCCATGTTGCATCCCAAACTATAGCAGCCTTACCTTGACAGGCAAAACGCGACACGAAAAGCTCTGAGCGGGCGTCCCCCACACAGGCCACGCACCAGATGATCTGGCTGTTGGCGGTTTGGGTGTTGAGTTCGGCATTATGAGGGTTGGCTCGAGACGCAGCACATTCATGCTTGCTTTGGGGTACAAGATATACACCCATACCTGAAGACTCCTTTCACATTTTTCGAGATAGATCACTGTGAGCCCATTTTTTCGTTTTCATTATGGTACCGCTGCATCATAGTTGAAGCCTCATGTTCTCAGCCCTTGTGCGTTGGAGTCGTGCCCGTGGGCTTGGAACCTTTCCAGGGCCCATAGCTATCCCTTTTAGGGTTTGAGGCTTTTTTAGTGAAGCGTTTCACAAGGCCACGACTGGTACACTTGCAGTCCCTGTAATACTAGAATATGGCTAGACTTAGCTTCCTCCAACCACGCTGCTTTTGGGATAAGATTTAGAACTTTCAGCAACTGAGCGAAGAGCACCTTCTGAAAACTAAGGCCTAATGCTCAGCCCAGCTTATGGCAACCTGTTACCCTCAACCTTCATCCTGAATCACTAACCTAGGGGTTTAGGGCTCTCCGTGGAATCCTCAAATGGCACCCCTACGCTTTTGGCAGTTTCCTTACACATCTCTAGGCTCAGTTTGGGCAAACCTAAACGCATACCGTAAACCCCAAACTACAAACCCCCAAGCCCTAAACGCTTTAACCTAACCCTAAACCATGTCTCAACCTAAAACGGACCATCAACCCCTGAACCCTAAACGCCTTAACCTAACCCTAAACCCTTTATCAACCTAAAACGGACCATCAACCCCTGAACCCCAAACCCTTTACAAGCCAGCATATGACCCACTGTCAAAAACTCGTAGTACTTCGGACGTAAGTCTGGATCATTGGCAGGTGAGACAGTCGAACAGGTGTCGACAGGTCCGTTAATGGTTAAGTAACAAGTCAGGGCGGATAATACTAGTCAGGCAATGCAGGTGCAATGTGCAGAGCACTTCTCGAATCAAGCTCATTTGTTTGACGCGTAGTATGCTCCCTATGATGGGATCCTTATAGACTCCCCCATATAACCCCTGCTAAGGAGTTTAAACCCTAAACCCTATGTAGCCCCCCTTTAAAGAGCTGAGACCATAGTGCATATGTCCCTGGCCCCGCCGATCCTTGCAGAGGCCGTGCCAAAGAACCGCCGGCCACCATCAAACGAGGCAGGATCTGGATTTAGAGTTTAGGGTTGAGGG
>CAJNIZ010037335.1:130391-156416 GCA_905231905.1 Symbiodinium pilosum
TAGGGCTTAGGGTTAGGGCTGAGGGTCTGGGGTTCAGGGGGTGGATGGCAAAGGTTTGGGGTCAGGTTAGAGTGTGTGAGTTTGAGAGGGTTAGGGCCTCCGAGTTTTCGTCTGATGCTTGTGCGGGCTAAGGCTTTGATAGGCTGCACCTTTCAGGCGCATATGTCTTGGAGGATTACAGGGACTTTGCTGGGAGGATATAGTGTGGTGCACAAGGACCCAAAGATCAAGGTTTTACGCCCATGAAGCACCGCTAACTCTGACTGTGGACTGCAGCAGATGGCCAATTGAGCCCATTGAATGCAGATGAAGCGTCATGGATCTGAATCTCTTCAAGCTCTGCTTGCAGATAGCCCTTTGCGCACGTGCGGATCCTTTCCTAAATCTTGTTTCAAGGGCTTTGCGTTTTCTGTCTCAGCGCCAAACTCCTTCACTCCATGCTTCACTCTGAACCCTACCTAGACCCTCCAATGTAGTTCCTTTTTGGGTTTGGTAGGGTTTTTGGCTTAGGATTCTTATTAGGGCTACCAAAAAGGTACTACATTGGAGGGCCTAGGTAGCCCTTCAATTCCAAGCCGGTCCCAAGCATAATGCCTCTTGGTTTGTCAGTCCAAAAGTTAGGGCTGACAGTGTAGCTTTCAGTGCTCCAGCCTTTATTTCTAGATCCCACGCTCCCCCAAGCTAACAAGGAAGCACCAAAAAGGCCTTACAAAAGACTATTGCCCTGCAAAGAGTCCTGTGCACACCTCAGTTTGGGGGAGTGTAATCCCTGACCTCTGCAAAGCTTGAGAAGCCTGAACCTTGGACTGCAAGTCATTGAAACTAAATTAAACCCTAAGCCCTGAAGCCAGAAGACCTAACACCCAAACTGCTAGCCCACACGCCCTGCGCGCGTCAATCCTAATGCCCTCTTACTTGGGTGCATTTTCGGAAAAGTTGGCATCGACTGAAGACTTGAACCACGGGAATAGGGTTGTCAGTGTTTTTTTCATTTCGGCCTTAGCTTCCTGGTCCAGAGTTTAGGTGTCCAAGGATGTGTGTTTTCTCTAGGAATGCTCTCATAGCGGGCATATCTTTCAGTGCCTAGGTTTGGAAAGCTACCATCTATGAGGCTTCGGGCAGAGGACTTCAACTGGTCAGGTTCATACGTGGCAGAAGCCTGAAGAATTACCATCATCATCCCCTCACAATCCCCGTTTAAGTAGAGTGAAGTAGTTTAAGTCATGGCCCGCAACCTATTCTCAAAATCCAGTCCCCGGCATGAGGGAGTTGCGCCGTAAGCTCAGTTGCAAGCCTATGCTTGAACATGTGTGCCCTCAGCCAAACCCCCAATTCCCAAACCCTAAGCCTAAGCCCTGGCCCCAAGACTAAGACACCCAGCACCCAACCCCACACCTCTGTGTTTCAATCCTCCATGCGGTAGTCCCATAAGGAACTACTAGTTTGTATATGCATTATAATTATAGTGCGACCTACGGAATTATCAAACATGTCGTTTAATGAGATGACAGCATGAGGTCTGAATATGACTTGAATCGGCATTCCGGATAACGTCTGGAGTTATCATGAAGAGGTAGCCGGACACAACCCCCAAACCCTAATCCTCAGTGCTAGTCCAAAAGCCAAAAAGCCATGAACCCGAAGTCCCTGTCCTGAGCCCTAAATCCTGGAACGGAAGCCCTACACCCTATGAAGCCTGAACCCTAGATATGGGGTTTCGCAAATTCGTTTTACCATTTCGGGGTCCCCATGATAAGGATTATATCATATGTTGGGGCCTATATTGGGATCCACGAATTTAACAAAAACTACCATATGAAGCCTAACCCTATAAACTCTCCAAATCCTAAAGTCTTAACCAAAAATCCTACACCCTAAACCCTATAACCTCCGAAGTGGTTGCTTGCTATGGCAGGCCGGGCATGCTTCGCCAAAGGCTCGCGTAAGGTCCCCAGGGAACAGATTTCCTAAGAGGGATCCCCGTAATCTCTGCTTACACTCCTACATATCCCTGGGACCCCTATAACCCTGAAACCTGAACCCTAAACCTATAAACGTTCCTACCAAGTCCCCATTAGGGATGATGTAGGCTTTATGGGGTCGATGAGCTCAGGGGTAAGGGGTTTAGTGTACAGTGATGGGGCCGCTCGTGCAGTAGTGATGGTCTTGGGGTTTCCATTGCTGGGATGTTCAGGGGTGTGTGATCTATCGATTTTAATTGCACAAGCCCTTGGGATCTTCATCAGGGGTTATGTGAAAGGGAGGCTTTTAGGCGTTTCTTTCTTCGGGGCACAGTGTTCTGGATTTGGCCTGCCTGCCTGTCTGTCTCCCTCTCTCGTTCTCTCTCTCTCTCTCTCCCTGTTCGATGTTCTTGTAAGGTGTTTTATTACAGCTGCTCGCGCGCGAGTGCGCCCGATCTTCAGTTTCACCATCATCCCAAAACACTGCCTTCTGTATTAAATCCCAGTATAGTCCCTAATCTTCAGCTCTAAGCCCTAAACCTATATGGGGATTTCCCAAAATTAGGGGTACCTTTTTCGGGGGTCCCTCTAATAACCCTAAACTTTAGACCCCAACCCCTAAACCACTATATTGGGGTCCCCTGATTTTGGGAAACTGCCATATAATCCCTACACCATCTCCCTAAAGCCCGCCGAGGTGACTCCCAGGGCCTCCAGTGCCGGAAGGCCACATGCAGGCGCCTATCGCCTCTGAAGCGGGTTTAGGGTTTAGGGTTTAGGGCTTAGGGTTTAGGGTTTAGGGTTTAGGATTTAGGGTTTGGGGTTTAGGGCTTTTGGACAAATCTATCCTAGCAGTTTAGGACTTCGCGTTTGGAGTAGGAAGGTTGGGGGGTAGGGTTGGGGCATCCTCCAGTTTAGGATTTACTTGCCTGACCAGACACCCGGAAGGGTGGCTTGGCAAATTCTTCAGCTGCCCCAGAAAACTGGGTTGGTCATGAAGGATGCACTGAAGGGGCCATAAACTTGACCAGTACCCACATGTATGGATTGTTGAGGGGCTTGTCTTTATGGAGTTCGGGCATCAAATTTCCTGCGCCAACTCATGTTGAAGATTCCCACGGCTGGGTGATTGCATCAGAGCTCTGCAAGATTTGGCCTGCTGCTCAGAGATAGGACCTCTAGATATGGTTCGCGGCTTAGGAAGAAGGGCAGCAAACTGAGTAGTGAGTAGCGGAGAGTTGTACGCGGATATCTCAGCTATGTGGTAAAGATGAGTAACAAGCATGTAGGGTTTGCATGGCATGTCTGAGAAGCAAGCGTGCAGGTTTCAGTCAGTGTCAGGGGCCGAGGTGGTCTGAAAGAGCTTCGAAGTATGCGTGGAAGGCCTTGAAGGCTGGGGTTTCAGCGGGTTTAGGGTTTAGGGCCCTAAGCCCTAAAGCCATGCATTAATGCAGACAGAAAGGGTCAATCGGGCTTAAAAGACCTTAATCCCTAAGCCTAAACCCTAAAGCTTAAACCCTAATCCCTAAGCCTAAACCCTAAGCAACCCTAAACCCTAAATAGCAGTTTCCACTTTCCTTTCCATTATCCCAATATACCCCAATATAATCCATTCATAACCTAAACCCTAAACCCTAAGCCTAAACCCTAAACCCTATATAGCCCCATCATGGTAGTTTCCATTTTGCCATTGCCCCTAATATTGCCCCAATGGAAACCTAAACCTAGACCCTCAGCCCCATTCATCAGGCCTTGGTGGCCCTACTCGACGATCACCGGGGATGCTGGCAGCCGCAACCCAAAATTTTGGGGTTTTTAGATTTTCGGGGTGAGTATAGGGCTCAGGGATTTAGAACTTGGGAGTTAGCGGTTGGGTTAGGGTTTAAGGTTTCAGGATTTGGGGTTTACAGAGGTTAGTTAGGGTTTAGGCTTTTAGGATTTAGGAATTAGGGTTTAGGATTTAGGGTTTAGGGTTTTAGGATCTAGGATTCAGGGTTTTTTAGTGCTTATTGCTAGGATAGCTACGGGTGTATAAGGATATAAGGCTACGTAGGGTAGGTACCAGAAAGCCCAGCCCTCTTTAGCTAAGAAATATGTCCAAAAGTAGACCAGGATTCAGAGCATATTTCCTTGCTTAATTAGCAGGTATAGGGCTCCCTGGGAAATCCTGTGAGCTGCCACCGGTGTTATTTCTTATTCCCTTTCCTGTGAGAATAGTCCTCAAGAATACCAGACATGCCTTTTCTATCAACAATGGGGGCCATGTTTGTCATTGAGGGGTTCCACGTCGGGGGAAGCGGTCATCCTCGCAAGGGGAATACCAATGTAAGCGGTTATCTTCTTGAGGTAGCAGGGGTTCTTCCCGGAGTAAGTTTGCACTGTCTCCAGAGGATCTTTCATATGTGTGCACACATACACATCCCAAACCCTAAACCCCAAACCCTAAACCCTAAACCCTAAACCCTAAACTCTAATGTATGCTTTGGCATAAAGAGAGCACGCTTTGCAGCGCTGCCTTTCAGTGACCCTTTACCGTAGGAGTTCACAACGATGCAGGGTTCCTTGGTTTAGGGATACAGGGTTTAGGGGTTTAGGGTCCTCACTGTTCTTGGGTAATCTTCAGTAGTCATTGAACATGCTGGCTTGGTCACCGATGAATGGTTTTGTTTACCCTCTGAAACGAGAAGGATCAGAAGGGTTGGCGAAATCGCGTTCGAAAGATGTTGCTCTTGCGGGCTCCTTGTGTGATCCTGCATCTTCAGCGCATGCTTGGGACCTTTAGCGAACCACCAACGCAAGCATGTTGTTTATGCTGACTTTGAATAGGGCTGGTGTTCTAAATCACTTCAGCCTAGACACCAGGCCCTCACAAGCCCTTAGGTTTGTGACATTTCCGCAGGTTTTGATGCCTTGGGCTTGCAGTATTAGGGCTAGGGATTCAGGGTATGGGGTTTCTTCCCCAGGCTCAGGTTCATTTAATTTCAAATTCGAGGTGTCTGCCTGGGAGTCTCTCAGCCGTCTCAGGGCCCCAAAAGGCATACCTTTCTACTAGCATAGGGCTTGAGTCCCCAAGTACACCCCCTCATCCTACATATGAGTTTGGGTTTGCAACTTCGGAAGCATCCCGTGGTTCACGAACCCGATTACCTCAAGCCTTTTGCTTATGATGTGTGTCGGGGCTTCTTGAAAGATCCAGGCATTTGGTCACCTTCGCATACCGAAGCTGCTTCGCTGTGAGGATTGTGAGACGAGTTTATCAGAAGGTCTTTCGAGAGAATCAGCACCGGATCGAGGAGGAATGGTTGTGGCAAACACCATCCAGCCGTTCGTTCCACGCGGCAAGATGTTCTGCAAGAAAGGCAAAAGTCCCCTATGCAGCATTCCCGTGATGAGATGTGATGAGTCTGAGTCCTAAATCCTCTGCAGGCTAGAGGTCCTACTATAGCCGGGCAGAATGCAGAGCGATCGCCGTTTTTTTACTTAATGGTTCTTAGTAGGAAATAAGGAACTATATCATTTATCATAGAAGGATTATATTGGGATTGTATTCCCTTATTCCCTACTAACCCCCTGTAAGGTTTTTATTTCGGAAACCTGCGGAAGCCATGGACAAGGAAATGTTCAGTGCCTTTCAAGGGCCCGATTTCCAAAGACCATGAGCTATGTTGTTGATATTAAAAACCCTGCATGACTTTAGTTTACTAGAAAACTATAATTCCCAGGGCATGAGGTACTGAAAATTTAACACCAGCTGTATCACTTGGACTCGAAAAACCTGAAAGCCTTGCAGCCCTGCACCGGGCCCTCCACTAGGAGGTTCACGGGTACAGCCTACTCGGAGGTTCAAGGATTCACCAACCTCCAAGTAAGCCTCAACTGGGTCATTGTTGAATAGCTTTTTAGTCCTACTAATGAAAGACCAATAATGAATATAGGATTGCAGTTGTGAACCGTATCCCAACGAGGAACCAGTGAAACTAAGCCTAAACCCTCAAACCTCAACCCTAACCCAAAATCCTAGCTGTCCCTTCGAGGCATTGACCGCGCCGCTTTCCCCACGAGTCAAGGGCCAAGTTTCGAGTTCCTTCGACAAAATTTTCTGAGGTGGCTTAGAAGTGGATATCGGGGTTATATACGAATATTGATAGAGTCCTTTTAAGATCTTTGAGGGGTTACAGAGGTTATCCAGGAATTTTAGGGTTTGGGGCTTCGGGACCTGAAATGCTCGCAGATTTGACAAATCAAGTGGCCCTTTTCCAGTGGCCAGCTTGAACGCAGGATTTTTGATTGACTGCCTTGCATATATGTGTATATATATATGTATGACATATACACCGCCATTAACTTTCTGCTGGAAGCTCTCAACAGCGGCGCCAATTTGGTGAACCTCACACCGCAGTCGCAATTTCTAACATTGTAAGCCCTATTCCCCCCCACAGAAATCAGTTTCCATGCCAGATTCCATGTGATTTTGAGTATTTCAACTCTCCATTAGACTAAAGCCTAAACCTTTAACCCAAAGTCCCAAAGCTTACAATGGATGGGCAACCCCTAGAACCCCTGTAAAGGGACCCTAGCAATATTCGTATATATCCCCTATAATCCCTTCTAAGGGACCATTGTCTAGCCCAACCCCTGGGCCTTATACTCGGCCCCCCGTCTGCACTCCTATATACACGGGTTCGGGTAAAGGGTTTAGGGGGTTAGGGTTTAGGGTTTACGGTTCAGGGTCCAGGGTTTAGGGGCTAGGGTATAGGGACTAATTACCAACATCATGGTCCTAGATTCCTTGTAGAACTTGGGTACAGGGTACCTCAAATAGACCTCCCAATGATATTGGTAATCATTCATGCCCCTGCGTTACATAATCCCTAGAACCCTATAACCCTATAACAGACCCAGATTTCGTTTCAGGTTCCACTTGCTTCTCTTTCATAGCATGCCCCATTGTTCCATTGTTGGGTACTATGCCTAAACCCTAAACCTTAATCCCTAAGCCCTTAACCCTATATAATTCTGCATAATCCCTATTGTTACCTCACCTCCCCATCTTTCTTGAGGCCCGGAGTCGAAAAATGGCTTTCCAGCAACTCCTCTCGGATGATGTCTGGGCCTTAGCAAAAATGGGTTGAGGGTTTAGGGTTCAGGGTTTAGGGTTTAAGGCTTAAGGTTTCCGAAAATTGTGGCTACTAATTTGGAGGCCCCCATAATAAGGACTGAATATTTTGAGGTCTATATTGCGGTCCCCCCCCCCTATTTTGGGAAACTACCTTGTAGGGTTCAGGGTTTAGCATCAGTTTTTCTTATCCATGAATGGTCGAGCATTCAGGGTTGCAGGCTTAGACTTTTGGCTTAACAGCTTCATGTCCACACAAAAGTTAAAGAGACTCAAGCATGTTTAGGTCCAAGCATGTAAAGCCCAGGGCTTTGTGTAAGCAGCATTTGGATGAGCTGTTCTGCGCTGTCAAACTTTCTACGCAGATCGTTACATTACATACGGACTGACTGTGGTTGTGGCGACGCGGAAGTTTTGCATGATTGTCGGGTTAAGGTGTGGAGAGAGGTTGTGCGCAGAAATTTGCATGTTGGGCAGGGGCTTACAACTGAACTTGAAGCTTTCGCAAGGGGATGTATGCTTTCATCTTGGGCTTACAAGAATTGCCTGCCAGAGATGTCAGAGCATGGAGAGAGGGGCAACAGAAGATTTCATGCCTGGACACCTCTCAAATATGATGTGAGGTTCCTTCATCACCTGGTTTTCCTGCTCCTCGCTATAGGTACTTTTTGTTGTCTCGCTATTTGCAGTTAAGCCCAAAACAGGAGGGATATTGCCCGGTTTATCGGAAGTGGGGACAGCAAGAGCGGGAGCGAAAACGAGAGTGAGGTTGAGCTAGTCTCAAAAGCACCGTCAGCTAGGAGGAAAAAGCACCGTTAAATCTGGAGATTGGTCTTGCAGATCATGAGCATAGAATCTTCAGCATACATTATCATGCGGACTACCACGTAGCTTTGCTGAACAGAGCCGCAAAGCCCAGCATGCACACGACAGCAGGTGCTCCGCCGGGGGAGGTAGTGAACTGGGCAGGCGCGGCTTCCTTGCATAACTGGATCGAAATTTGGTTATTCAGAGGTTAGTTATGTAGTTTGCAAGAGTACTAGATGCGCTGTGGTGTCCCGTCCAAAGGGTTCTGTAGTCCACGGAGTTTTGTATAAGGTCTTCAAGGAACCCTAATTCCACAACCCTAACCCTGAACCCCAAATCCCACACCCAAGACACCTTCCGGGCCGATGAGCTGCTTGATGCAAGCCAGTGTACTATAGTCTAAACTCCTGAAAGGGGATTATATAGGGGACTATTATAGGGGTTACTAAAGGGGATACTAGGAGTGTAGACGATGGCTCATTGGTGTTTATCGCTGCCACTTGAGTGTGACCCTTCACAGCATCCATATCGCTGGGGGACCAGCACCAATATGGAGACGTTGGCAAGGCGGTCTTGGAAATTAGGGCAGATTTGTAGAGGTTAAGGCCCACTCGGTGGTGTGAGATGCGACATGGCTGCATGGGCCTGCTTAGTTCTGCAGCCAAGTTCGTGTGCGTGGGTTGAAGAGTCACTCGCATCTGGGCTTGGGGATGTTTGCAAACCCCGGCGCACCCGGAAGCTACCTGCGCGTAACATGGACCGGTTTTGGCGTTATGAGTGCTTCAGCGTATAGCAACTGTCTGTACCTTGTGTTGTGCTTCACATATTTCAGCATCGGGAAGAATCATTCGCTCGCCCGTCCGCCCCTGTATGTTGGTGCGTCCAAGTGCTTGCCAAGGGGGTGTGACATAGCTGTTTGTGCCTGCTTGGCCCTGCAGCCAATGTGTGTGCTTGCGTAGAACAGTCACTGCGCGTATGGACTTCTGCACTGTTCACGTCCGTGTTTTGCACCTTCGAAACTTGATTTCTGGAGCTTAGAAGGGTTTGTATCCTCTCGGACGGTTTAGGGTGTGGGATTATCCCCGCATTCCCTCTGTGACCTGCACAGGCATACATAAGCTTGTATCGATCAGTAGCCACAGAGTGCTAGACAAAAAACAGGCCATTCTTCCATCATGAGGTTTTAACAGATCGATGAAAACTATCCGAAAGGCCTCATTGGAGAAAGCTAAACGAAGCTCGCCACCCTGAATTTGAAGTCTTAAGCCTTGCACCGTACTCCGCAAGTCCTGAACAACCGAAACCCTAAACCCTAAACCCTGAACCCTAAACCCTAAATCCTAAACTCCAAACCCTAAACCCAAAACCCTAAACCCAAAGCCTAGTGACCCTGAGATGCTCGTGCAACCCACATGCAGGTACCATCAATGCCGCGCTGATGCTAAACGCCTGGCCTTGTGGGGCCCCATGTGAGCCATTGCCTAAACTCCCAGTATCCCCCTTAATAACCCCTATAGTATAAGGTTTAGAGTTTAGGTTTTTGGGTTTGGGGTTTAGGGTCTAAACTCCAAGTATCCCCCTGAATAACCCATATAATACTGCCCATCATAACTCCCCGCATAATCCCTCTTTGAGGAGTTTAGACTAGCTCAAGTAGAGTCCTGCCAGACACTACCCGGAGCTGAAAAAGACCAAGGCAGTCCTGGAGCTTCTTCTGGTCCATGTTTAGGATCCGCAGCAATAGTCATAGTAAGAAAGGAAAAAAGTATTATACATCGTATGAACTACCAATAGTATTGGGAACGGACTGTTTTTGGGCATGGGCTTCAATTTTTTCACGGGAAAAGATTAGGGGCTCAGTCTTGCGCGTCCTAAGCCTCCAACCCAAGCACTGCCTTTTTTCAGGAATCATCGCATGGGTTTTTTTCGGGGTCTTCTAGGGTTTTAGGTTGATTGTAGCGACCCGCAAGACATGGACTAATGACTTGCGGTAAGAAGATGCAAGGGTTGCGGCGTGGCAGGAATCAACACGGAGAGTTCGCAATTTGCTTGGAGGGTCCCTGGGCCTGCGTTGAGCGCCAGTAGCAGGAATCAATTTTCATTACAGCAATCGTAGCAGTACAGTAACAGTAACAGGGGTAGCAATAGTACTGGCAACAGTAGCAGAAACATCATAGCAACAGTAATCGTAACGTTACCGGCAATCGCAATAGCAATCTCACAAGTAGCAGTAGTGAACGACAAAGGATCCTACCCTGAACCCTGAACCCTAAACCCGAAACCCTAAGCCCTCAACCCTAAACCCTAAACCCTGAACCCTATGACAAGGGTAGATAGCCTCATCACAGAGCAGAGCAGGCCCTAAGGGTCCAAGGACCCAAATAATAGGGTTTTAGGGCCCAGATACTATTAGGATTTAGGTTTTAGGGTTTAGGGGTGTAGGGTTTAGGGTTTTAGGGCCCCAGTACTATACTGTTAGTGGTATTTTGGCCCTAAGCCCCTATGATTTGGGTCCTCTTAGGGAGGAACACAAGCAGGCTTACGACAGCGACAGGGATGTCCACAAAAGCGAATTACGTTCTTTGTCCTCGCGTTTTTGTTAGTTGCACAAGAAAGCTCTCCTTCCTATTGCCTGTTTCATCGCTTTACCCTTACATTGTGCTGGAGTTGTGGTTCGCAACTTGTAATGGATTTCCAGTCTTCCTTCTCCGGAAGCCTACAGCTGCCATACGGAATTGTTGTATTCTCGCGAGCGGGAGCTATTTTCCTCGACTGTTGACATGACAGCCAATTTTTTTGGTATCGAGATGTCATACTGCTATACCAACTGGGACCATCTGCAGCACTGCAGTTGCAGGTTTTTTGCATTGTTAGCTTTCTGTCGCTCCGGCTTGAGCAAGTGATGCGCGGCCGGTTAAGCCAACCAGTCGAAATTGTGCAACACGTCTTGAGAGTGATAGTTTAGGATTAAAATCTCCTAGTGACCTGGTGCAGCTTGAACTGGATTGTTCGATGCCTCATGCCAACAGCAGCCAGCCAGCAACCAAATTCGCTAGGTCGTAAAATGGGGCCTACCCATATGATCCGATTGGCAACTTTACTACACATGATCCCCAAGCCAGCGAGCCTTATTCTGACACAGCTTCTCCTTTGTTGAGATCCCTGGTAGTCTTCCTGTTGGGGAGACTCTAGGGTTTTTCGATTTGTCTGCATCCCGCCGGTGGCTGACGCGAGAAGGTGCCTTGGCGAGGATTAGCAGGGCTCTTTAACGTGTTCCGAAGCTTTACTGCTGTTCTGGACGGGTTGTTGGGGTAGTTATTCGGGGCGGCTGTTAGATATTGAGCATGGTGTGAGGGCTGGAGGCTCCGTTTTGAACAAGCACATGAGATTTTTTGGCCGTCATTTTCATGTTGGCCTGTGGAAGCATCCTTTGCCATTCCGGGGTTCTGGGTACCAGCCAAGCAGTCTCCAATTTGAGCTGGGGTCTAAGCTCCTTAAAGGGGGTTTTATCGGGGATTATATAGGGGAGTATTACAGGGGTTATTAAGGGGGATGCTAGGAGTTCCCTAGACCCTAATCCCAATACTATAGTGGTTATTAAGGGGGATACTGGGAGCTTAGACTATAGCCCATATGGATGTGCACGAATTGCAGTCCTACACTCTGTATGAGGATCATGGCATCCAAGCAAGGCCTGAGCCTCACAGCAATCAAACCCTAAAACCTCATTTGTATACATATATAGGTACATATATCCAGATTATACATATACATATACGTATATATATATATACACATATTTTGTGTTTATATATCCCTATATAACCCCGTATATCCCTAAGACCCTAGACCCTATCTATCTATCTGTCTGTCTGTCTATCTATCTATATGTGTGTTTATACATGTGTATATACCCTAAACCATAAACCCCATATACCCTCGATCTTCAACCTTGGGACCCCCACACAGTTAGATTCAAGAGTCGCAGGCCTTACTGGCCGAGATGGCGTTGGAGGTGCCAACTGCGGGAAACCTTCCCTCCAACAGAAAATACGCCCCACCCACAAAATATAGGGCTATAACCGTTAAATGGGTTATACAGAGGGTTTATAGGGGTGTGTAGGGTTTAGGGTTACCCAAAATTAGGGGTACCTTTTTGCAGCATCCTTATGGTAAGGACTATGGTATTTGGGGGTCTAAGTTTTTTTTTATTTTCTTATCACAAGAACCACTGCCTACTTGACCGCCTGTATGGGTAGGTGCTGGCCACTCTTGTTGCAAGTGAGAATGGCTTTGGGTAATGTCTCTGTCTGCCTCCAGTATCATTGCTATTACTATTTGAAGTGCGGCATTTTCAATATGATTGTTAGTTCTAAGTTTTGTTATGTATGCTACTACCACAACCAGTATAACCATTACCAGATAGCCATACTATTCGAGAATTCATAATAATCCCTCTGCCTAGTAAAGGCCCACCCCCCTTCCCCCGGCTTAACAAATAACCTAGTATTGTCCACAAATGTCGCACTGACTTTGGTGAAGAGGCCTTCAGTGATGTGTTTTGGCCGCCGCTTAATCAATTTCAGGCTATTGTTGGGAAGACCTGGAATACAGTGTTTTGATCTATTTAACGTAATCCCCAAGGCCTCTCGGGGCCCTCAGTACCATAGGAGCCTTATTGAGGACGTCTAATTTCTGTTTTTGCGGACCCCTCATTGTTAGGGGGAGGGGGGGGGGAATTTTAAAGAAGGTGCAACATTATATATCAGTAAATACTTATCATTACGCAGGTTGGGGAGGGCTATTATTAGGGGCAGGTGAATTAGAATACTAATCGCAGCATCCGTGTGCGCTCCTGAAGAGGAGCTTGTAGCCGCTTGGAGGGATTGCCAGTTTAGGGTTTAAGAAAAATCCTAGGGGTAAGGTTCAAGGGTTTCTAGAGTTTCATGTGTTCCCGAACAACCTCCCTTACACCACTGTCCCCCAACATTGGCCCTTGAGAAAGCTTATTCAGGGCTAATTTGAGCTGATTAACCCTAAACCCTAAACCCTAAACCCTAAACCCTAAAGAGGAACCCGGGAGCAATGGAATTTACGGGGTGGTCAGGAGAACCCATGATAGGCGTACGCAGGCTTAGGCCGTATGAGGGTCCATGTTGTGAGCTCAGTGAGAGAAACTGTTGAAACACATAAATTGTCTGGACATCCTTTGTTGAGGGTTTGGTTCAGGTTTAGGGTTTGGACTTGGATCAGGATTGAAGGTCTATGGTTCAGAGGTTGAAGTCTTGATCTGCGGTATGAGGTTTGGATTTTGCATTTAGGGTTCAGGGCATGGGGTTTCAAGTTTAGGGGATAATCAGGTTTAGGGTGTTAGGTTGAGGCTGAAGTCTTAGAGGGGACTAAGCCTTCATCCCCGAATAGCGAACTGATTTCAATACTAAACCCTGGACGCCATGAACCCAAAGCCGTTTCCAAAAAAAAGCTCCCGATGCCGGTCCAAAGTTGGGGTCTGTATTGGGGCCCCGCCCCGCCCTTGTGCGTATGGATAACACGAACAACAGTAAGACTAGTAATAAAAATGTGCTAACATGGAGATAGCAAGCTGGGTTGCTGTTGGCCTGGACGGGCGGACGTTGTGCAACATTAGCAATCCCGTCGTTCAACGACGTGGGCAGTATTCAGGGCACTTCACGGATCCTGGCTGCTTTGCTTCGGATCCATTACATCCTATGGCCCTTACATTTAGGGTGAAGGATTTGTATTCTATGAACTTGTTGGCTGTATGGTTTGACGGTGGGCGCGGTTCTTGCCGCCAACAATACTCAGGACTTTCCATACGCAGTCCCAAGAAGCTTGTAGCAAAACGAGAAATCTCTAGGGTTTGGTGCAGGCTATTAGCTGAACCCTGAGCCCTATCTAAATCAAAACCCATGGTCTTAAGCCCTAAGCCCCAAGCCTTGAACACTGAACCTCCCTGTGACGTAGGGTGCCGCCGTGGCAGCCTCTGCGACGTTTGGCTGCAGTGCGCTCGGTGTGGCGGTGTGCCTTGGCGGCTACCTACCACAAAAGTAAGAGCAAGAGGCAAATAGCAATAGCAGAGCAATGGCAATCATAGCCATAGGATTAGTCATAGTAGCAATAGTAGTACTAGTTGTGATGTTTGGTCTTTTCCGGGGTTTGTGGACGTTGTACAAAGTCATTTCAGAAGAAAGTAACTAGGGGTTTCGCTGGGAATTCTTGGAGCATTGGGGGGATTTGGTTCAAGGTTTCGTGATGCTTCAGAGTTTGTGTCTTGGGTACTAGGGTTCGGGCAGGCGTATTGAGGGAAAAACCTTCATCCCTAAGCCCTGAACCCCGAACCCTGAACCCTCAACCCGAAACCCTAACGTATAGGGAGGAAGATTGCGTTCTATCCCTCCTACAGCCTAAAAGCACAGACGTTGAATCGGGCTGGGTTGAGAAGGATAGGAGTCCTTAGAGGTTTCTTTTGAGACGCCATGTTTCGTCGGGAGCTCTCTGGACTTAGGAAGTCTACGTGGGAATACCAGTTATGAGGCTTATCATGCAAGTTATTTGGGATAGTAAGCAGGATTGCCATGGCAAACAGAGCTTCCAGGTAGCGAAGTGGAGGACTTGGGATCTTGGAGTTAGGGCTCAGGTATTACATTGCAGGGCTTAAGGGGTGAAGGTTTGAAATGGCTCGCGGTGTGGTTCTGAGACAGGTTCTAAGTAGTATTTTATTTGGGGATAATGGAAAATGACATGGAAACTACTATTTAGGGTTTAGGGTTTAGGGTCTAGGGGCCCTATAATGGAGAATCAAATGGAAAAGAAA
Source organism: Symbiodinium pilosum (assembly GCA_905231905.1). Lineage (NCBI taxonomy): Eukaryota > Dinophyceae > Suessiales > Symbiodiniaceae > Symbiodinium > Symbiodinium pilosum. Next base: position 145,111 of record CAJNIZ010037335.1, read on the forward strand.
ATGGAAAATGAAATGGAAACTGGGATTATATAGGGGATTATGTAGAGTCTAGTGGGGTTTGGCCGCAGACTTCAGGGTCAACGTTTAAAGGGGGGGCATAGCCTTGGTTGACTTCGTTGAGGTTGTCATTGATCATTCTTCATGTGAGCTATAGTCTAAACTCCTTAAAGGGGGTTATATAGGGGAATATATAGGGGAGTACTATAGGGGTTATTAAGGGGGATACTAGGAGTTTTGACAGTGGCTCATGTGATTATGCAGCCGCTTTCCGGGTAGGCTATGCATGAAGCAAAGCTTTAAAATGTTCTCAGAAGCCGTCTGTATTCTGAGGTATTCGAACGTCGCCGCTTTCCTTCAAGCTGAGCGGGAGAAGAATGAGGCACCTGAGCGCCGCATACACGTAAGCAGAGGAAAAACTCGCAAGTCTTATCTTAGCAGCAAGCAGGTGGCTTAGCATACCGTCGATAGGTTCCCCTATGCCGAATTTGGTGCAAAGATGTCGGGTGACCCATAGTCCAGACTCCTCAAGAAAGGCATCACGCATCGCTTTGGCAGGGGACTGTAGGACTTTTTTTTACAATTGACCTTCTAAATTTGGCTGTGACAACCAAAGCGGGGGTGTAACCTAAGTTGAGAATTCCTGCTGCGGAGACCTCCAGACTCTAGCTCCGCAAAAATGGTGAGTATTCATTAGATGCTGCCCCCACTCAACTTATTACGGAGGATATTGTTGATTAGGATTTAGAAAATAACTATATGGAGCCTTAATTGATGTGACCCCTAGTATAGACTGTTAAGCGGTGGGGGCAGGACCCAACCTAAACCTTAAAGCCTAAACCCTAAATGGTAGCTTTTCATTTTCTTTTCAATTATCCCTATATAACCCCCAGATCCACCCAAATAGTATCTTCCAGTTTCTTTTCCATTATCCCTACATGAACCCCTAAACCCTAAATCCAGAAACCCCTAAACCCTAAACCTTAAAGCCCAAAACCCTAAAGCCCTCAACCCTAAAGCCCTAAACCTTAAAGCCCTAGACCCCTAAACCCTACATTTCATAACCAAAATATGCATGCTCCAAGGCAGCAGCCGTGAAAACAAGGTGTTTAAAGGCTTCTTTGGCTGCCCGGGTCCTGTGACGTTGGTGTTGATCTCTGGGTTGGCCCTGGGGGATGTTTAGGGTCTAGGGTTCAGGGTTTGGAGTTTAGGGTCCCATGGATGTTTAGATATTTACCTTCTCGGCTGCAGAAGGACCCTATATCTTAATGGGTTTAATTGGCTCCAAAGGCCAACCAAGGTAGGGTCTGCTGTGGCTCTTGCTATTTTTGCAGATTGACGGTTGGCATGATCCACTGATATTGCAGCCCTATGCGCAAAAGTTTACGCCCTATATGTTTAAGAAAACTAGGCCCGTGCAACAACGCTGAAACTAATATAAGTCGAGGCCTCACCAATATGTCATGGTGCATCCTGTTTGCAATAGATGTTTTCGTGTTTAAGGTATCCAGTTGTTTTTTTCTGGTTCCGCATGCCCGTTTAAATCCCTTAACCCGAAACCCTACAACCCAAAACCCCAAAACCCCAAAAGCCCGCAACCTGAACTGCACACCTTACATCCCAACGCCGTGGCCTAAATCTTAACACCTTAGGCCTAAGTGCCAGGAACGCTAGAAGCCCTCAGTCAAACATCTACGTAGAGTTGGAAAAAGGCCAAGTCACAATCAAGTATCATCCTACAGTCTCAAATCTTATGACTTGTACTGTAGGCGGCGTTGCTCGCCCACATTGTGCGTATCCAGCCTGAACCCTTAAGTTTGCTGGGGGCTGGTAAGGAATAAGGGAATATAATCCCTGTGTAGTCCCCATCTAAATCTAAAAGACCCCCTAATTCCCTACTAACCCCCAGTAAGACGGAGTCATGCAAGTGTTTGAGCTGCACTTTGGAGAGGGAATATAATAACAGAATCCCTCTCTCTCTACATATATATAAACCCTATCTAATGGGCTCCCTTATGATAATATTATTCCTTTGTGATCCCAATCTAATAGATTCCCTTGTTCCCTACTTACCTCCAGTAAGCTAAGCCCTGCCCTAAACCCCAAACCCTAAAGCCTAAACCTCCAGAAAGCTTAGCCTTGTCTGGAGGAGTCCGCAGACTGCGCAGCGCGCATTATCGACTTGGTGGCGAAGGCTAGCCGGCAGGCACGTTCTCTGTCTAGGGGTATTAGAGTTTAGGGTTTATGGTTTAAAGGGGTTATACCGGGTTATATAAGGGTGTATAGGGTACAGGTTATCCCAAAATAGGGGTACCTTTTGGGTGTCCCCGTAATGATTTCTATAGTATTTTGAGGTCTATATTGGGGTCCGCCTATTTAGGGAAACTTGTCTCGTTTACGGGTTCGTACGGTCAGGAGTGCATGCGGCCTTTAAGCGGGTAGAAGGGCGAGACCCAAATTTCAGGTGCTAAGCTCTTCGCGTGTTATAGCGGCCACCCAAGACCCTAAACCCTAAACCATGCTTCCGTCAGAGCCAAAGATGCCGGCAGTGAAGCCGCACAACCTGTTCGGGTTCAAGGGTCACCTGGTAACCCAAGCCACTCCCAAACAACCCCTATTTTGGAGGACTTAGGATATGCTTGTTTTGGGGACAACCATTTCATTTCTGGCCGTTCAGGTTCTCAGGTATGTCGTGGTTCAGCAGCAGAGGCCAGACAAACTAGACTCTCAACCCCCCATCCTATCAGGGTTCAGGGTTTAAGCTCTTGCTGTATGGAGCCTGGGAATGCCGGACTACATCTCCAAACGACGGGTGTCTTATGTGAGCTGCTGTCAATATTAGCCTCATTAAGGGTCCATTAAGGGCGGAGGACATAGGGGTCCCTCTTGTAGTTTAATATTGTATAGTCCTTAACATAATCCCTAATGACGAACCCATGTCCACTAAATTATGTAGGAAATATTGACTGTAGCTCATGTGCTTCTCCGCGGCTTAGGGTTTATAGTCCCCCTTACTAGACTATGGCTTTGGGTATATTATCATAAGATCCCCATATACCCATATCCTATCTTCTTAAAGGGGACTATAGGGCTTGGGCTCTGGGTTTGCAATCTTCATCACTAGGACTCGCTAGGACACGAAACCCCTAACTCTCACCAGGACATCCACAAAGGGAGGGGCACGTAAGCTTTGTTCACATGGTAACCCAACCCTAAACCCTAAAACCTAAACCCTAAATTGTGGGGGAAGCCGTGCCACTGGGGTGCTGTAGAATTCCCCCTAAACCCTAAACCCTAAACCCTAAATTTTAAACCCTAAACCCACCTCCTTGCAGCCCTCACTTCCTTGGGAACTGAGATCTTGGTCAAGGCCGCGGTCTTTGCAGGCCATGCCAAGAGCTACTGTTATGGTTGAAGACGTCAAGCTTCTCAATCGGCTTGAGAAGAGGTCGGCAATGTAGATGAAAAAGGGAACTACCATATTATATTGGGGGGTAATTTGGGTAATATAGGGATCATGGAAAAGAAAATGGAAACTACTACAAATGCAGCGTGGCAGTCCCAGGCGTAAGGCCAAGGAGGTCCCGAAGGAACAGGCTGAGCCTGAGTTGATAGCTTGTTTCGGCAAAGGAGGGCACGAGAAAATCCCGGCGACTTGCTGAGAAGGGCCACTGGCTGTCTGCTCAAAATCATGGCGATTTCTCCTTGGATCCCTAAACTCTAAACCTTAAATCACCCTTACATGAACAGATAGTCTGAAGCTAAAGCTGTGCACAAGCTCTCCTCTAAAGAAACATGGCATTCTACCTGACCGTTTCTTTTGCGGTTCCTAAACTCTGAATCCAACCCTAAACTTACAGGAGGGTAGTAGGGAATAATGGACAATATTAAACTGGGGTCATGTAGAGATGACACTCCCTTATTCCTTACTAACAACCAGTAAGTAAAAACAGAGCTTGTGGCCCTGAACAGCATTCCTAAACCCTAAACCTATATAACCCATTTTAATAGTTTGCATTCCTTCATTCTGCCAGATTGCAGGTGTGCGAGACACCTGAGCTGGTACGAGCCGCGTTTCCCGACTCGACATAGGGCTCATGTGAACATGTGAGGGCTAAGGGTTGAGTGCTTGGGCTTCTTTAAAGGAGGGTTTGAGGATTAGGAGTGTTTTGGGTTAGACATCATGGAGAGTCAAATGAATAATCAAATCGAAGCTTGGAAAATATACCAGTAGCGTAGTCGTTTAAATTGGGATGTTGTGGTGCGCAATATGAGCAAGATCATATTCCCCTTCTGGTCATAGAATTTGTAGAGAGAGACTTACCTTACTTGGTTCAACCACCATAAATGTGGTTGTACGTCAAACCATTCGGGCTCTACAGGAAACCTGTGCCTGACTCATGCACACGCACTTTTTGGTGTCTGGACCGTATGTTTGTCATCCTGTGCAGAAAGTCGTGGTCTGGATGCTGCCGCGGTGCGTTGTTTGGTGGGTTGCTCTATCGAATGGGGGACTTAGGTTTTAGGTCTCATAGGGTTTGCGTCTAGGGCTAAGGGCTTGGGGCTTAGGGTTCAAGTGGATAAGGGCGCCTCTTAAATGAGGGTACCCATGGTGTGATAGGGGTTCAAATTCATAGGGCTCTTTTTGAGGAATGGTGAAGGACGACATGGGGACAACGTACGGGTTACAGCGGGGTTTCGACGTTTGGCACGTGACAGAATGGGTTCATCTACGGCAAATTTCAAAGATGAGAAGAATTGAGGATTGGAAATGGAGGTTGATGAAGCCTTGCTGTCTTCGTGACTAAGGCTTCAATAGCCGGAACATGTGAGCTGTTGTGGCAGCAGAGCTGTGAGAGTGCTGTCATAATGTAGACGTGGCTTCTGAGGAGTTTCTTATGGTTGGGGTATGTCGTAGGGGACCCATATCTTGGAGATGCTGCATTCGCTGTCCAGTGATTGCTGCTCTACTACTTTATGTCTACGTATGATTATGCGGCTACAACAAGCTTCGAGTAAAGCAGTGTGTGGAAATTATTTTACCTTCTCGCAGCCAAAACTTTAGAGCCAGGGTCAAGCACCCTAAACCGAAAACCTGAAACACTCATAGTTCTAAATCCAAGCAGCGAATGCCAAACCGTGCCACCCCCCCCAAGTTCAGAACCCTAAATCAAACTGGCTGATCTCACCTCCAATCTTTCAGGGTTTACGGTTTCAGGTTTTCAGTTTAGGTATCTGGGGCCTCTAAATTTCCGTTTAGGTATTTGGGGCCTCTAAACCGTAAACCCTAAACCCTAAGGTCTCAAACCTTGAAGCCCTGTCCGCAGCGTCCGAAAGAGCAGCCCCCGCCATCCTCAGGTTTACTGACCCGCTCGAAGAACTGAGGATGCTTGAGCCAAGTTTGGGTGGGTTTAAAGGTTAAAGGGTTAATAGGGATAATGGAAGAGAAAGAGAAAACTACCATAATGGGTTTAGGGTTTAGGCTTTATATTAGGGTTTAGGGTTTACTAGGGTTAAAGGGGTTAGGGCTTCCGGAATTGGGGTTGGGGGGCGGGGCTTAAGTTTAAGGCTTTTGCATTTTTGGGCTGAGGATGGCTGAGGGGTTTCGGGCCTTATGAGGGGTCAGGGATTGTCCTTAAGGGGGCCTTGTTTCAGGGAGATGGAACTTTGGTTTCAGGTTTCCCTATCTAGGTTTCAGGTTTCAGGGATCCACAGCTAGGGATGCCTGATGCAGGGTCCAGAGCTTTTGGATTTCGGGTCGAAGACCAGCAGACAGAATCACATCTTCAGCGGTAATGCCTCATCCTACCCCAAACCAGAGGTTCTGTCTTCTTTGACTTAATTTTGCTCGGGAGACTTTGGTGGAGGAGCAAGGGGGGAGGGAGCTAGTTCGGGAAGCCATGAAATCTTCAGGACTTGCACCTGCCCGCCGCTGCCTCTTCCCGAAGTCAGAAAAGGGCTTCGAGAATCCAAAATAGGACCCTATATATATGACAATCATATGACTTATTTAGGGAATCCTAAGCCATAGACCCGCAAATAGGACCCTATAACTATCATGCGACTCGTATGGTTCTTATTGTACGGGTTGGGGTTGCCCAGTGCCAAATTTTCACACTTCCAAGCCCCTCGAGTCTCTGCACCCTTAAATCCAATGCATCAACCAAAAGCCCTAAACCGTAAACCCTTATACCCTAAAAACCCTTATACCTTCAAACCCACTGCATCAACCCAAGCTGTAGGAAAGCGGGTTCCGAACCCCACCTGCAGCTGGCGAGCCGGGCGGAATATTCGGTGCTGCCAGCCCGCTTGGGTGGTAGTCGTGGTGTCAGGTTTGAGGGTTTCAGGGTTTTAGGGTTTGGGGGTTTGAGGGTGTTTAGGGTCTGAGGGTTTAGAAGTTCGGGTTTTAGGGCTTTTGGCTTGTGCAGCTGAAAGCCAGCTGTTATCTAAAGAGTTTGGACCGGACATGTTTTGTTGAGCTTCCCAGTGTCAAGACGCATTCTGCTTCAAGTTAAGGGCTCTTTGCGCTTGGGGTTTCCGAGACCCACAAAAAGAACCCGGAGCCCTAAACCCAAACCTTGAATCCCCCACTTTCTCCAGCCCTGATCCCTGGCTTTTTGTGCCTGGGCGGTCAGGGTTTAGTGTAGTGCCTCGAGGTTTTGGTGATAGGTCTGCTGTGGAATCATCTCAGTCTTTATGCTCAGGGCGAAGGGCTTCAGGATTTATCGTTTGACTGCTCCAGTTTTTGTTTGGTGTTGGGCTTCGAATTTCAGGGCTTAGGGTTGGAAGGTAGTATAGATTTCGGGGGGGAGGGTTTAGGACCGGTTTCATTCTCGGGGTTCGCAGGAAGAGCCCGAGCTCTGCAAGTAAGGGGCTTTCACTGGGCCATGGAGGGAGGAGGCATTGGCTGCATACAAATCAGGGGTTTAGGCTCTTGGGGTTTAGGGTTGCTCCTACAAAAGGAAGGGTCCCTCATCTCCGATGCCTGCAGCCCTGCAACCCTCAACTCCCCGCCGCCCTTATATGAAATCCTGAAAGAAATACTACTGGCCTAGTGGCACTGGTGTGGAACTCGCATTTACGACTAAGTTCCGAAGGAGGTAGGTCGAAGTCATTTGTCTCAGGCCTGAACCCATTCCTCCTGAACCCTTTATATACCGTGACGTAGGGCGCTGTATTACGGTTGACAGGTAGCTGGTGACGAGCTCCAGAGCGGCTACGCAACCTTTAATGGTGAGGCTCGGCAGGGGCTGGGGTATCTCCAGCCTACCTTAGCCTATGCAGACTCCCTTGAGGATCCAGAAAATCAAGCCCCCAAACCCTAAACCCTAAAGAACATGACCCCATTGCTAATACATTCGGGCAACTAGGTGATCCTTGGGCGCTTCCCTGCTTTGGATCCATTTAGGGGTTCTGGTTATGACTGTACCTTCAAGCTAACATAGCACTTGCATGAGACGGACAGATACAAGCTGGGCAGGAAATCCATATTCTCTTGTGATTACTAGCGTGGAAAACATTATTCAGTTTGGGAAATATACCTACCCAGGCTAGAAGTAGCCTTTCAGTCCCGTGGGTTGAAGTTCGCAGGAGGGACTAGGAATGGATCACCCCAGTTTCAAAAGCTTCTACATGCCGTATGTAGCCAGCACATGAGGGCGACGTAGGGAGCTTCACTTAACTTAAGTACGTGCAGTATGGGTCATAGCCTGTCGCAAAGCAATTCTTCCCCTTGGTTGTCAGCATTAGTAGGGAGCTACCTGGACTGCAAATATGTAAAATACTGGTCCGAAATCCATACCACGTCGCATGTTTTTTGGGTCCAGATACCGTACCATTGTAATTTTTTCGTTCCGAAGTTCGGAATTTCATGGTGTAGGACATGACTAGAGCTTTGGAGGGTGACTTGTGGACTTAGGCAGCTAGGGTTTTGGGGCCTAAGTTGTATTTCGTGGGGTCTTGATGCGCGGTTCTGGGCTTTGCAAGGCGTGTAGGGATCCAAACCCGGAAATTGCCTGCATCCTATAGACGACCAAATGAAAATCGCCTTGCCCCCTGTCCCCTAGATGAGATCCAAAATAGAGGAACTGAAGCACATCAAACAATATGCAGAACTCAAACATGTTCACTGAACGGTGAACAGTGAGCATGGGCATAGTGAGGCCTGATAGTCATAGCTATGATTTAGATCTACAAGCATGATTATCTTATGCCTTACAGTCATCCAAGCGTTCATGTACAGTTTTTCAAAACTCAGGGGTCCTTTTTGGGGGTTCCCATATGAAGCACTATGGTATAACGAGATCTATAACTGGGGTCTGAATCTTCGGGACCCCCATGCCCTTCATGCTAAGTGGCTTTCATAACTTGGCCTGGCTCTGGCGACGAGCCCCACGCCACCCCATCAGTGCCCACACCAAGCTTTGCTATCTTTGCCGATGCGCCCCAAAAACGAGGTTAAAACTCAAATGATATCAATGTCCAATAAGGAAGGTATTACTACATTTTTTCATCTCCTTGAGGAGGCAAAAAGAGCACCTGCAATGATTAGATGCCCCCATTGGCTGACAGGTGCTCAAAGTGGGCCGTGCCGTTTCTGCCGTGGTGCATCTTGGCAGGAGGTCAACCTGTGCCATTGTTCTTATTGCCATTACCAGCATTCCTCGCTTTAGGTACCACAAGTAAGTTGCTGTGCGCTGTGGCAGTAATGCCCACCATCATGGCTCCTGGAATGTTACCGTTGCCATCAAGGGTCCTAAGCGCTAAACCCTAAACCTCAATGGAGACATTGTCGTTTTTGTTTTGGCTGCTCACATCAATTGGACTCCCCTTTTGCAGGGTCCTTGCACTATGAGGATTACAGTAGATTTGCCCCTGCTTCTGGAAACCTCGGAATGATGACGATCGTGTTGATGATCCTTTGCCATAGTTCTTCTTCTGGCCACTGATCGTGAGGTAGTTGTCGTCTTAGCGCATCATCAATGCAACAAGGTAGCCGAAAATGGTGACGACCGTTGCTTCTGTGTGCTTCTGTTTGGTGCTCTAGGTGCTCTTCTATATAACCCCAATATACTATAGTAGTTTCCATTTTCTTTTCCATTATCCCAATATAACCCTAATATAACCCAATATAACCCCAATATAACCCTAATATAACCCCAATATAACTCAATGCATCAACCCTGTTGGAAATCCCAAGCTGCCAAGTCTGGAGTCTACTGGGACAGGTAGCTGTATTGATTTTCCATTCCAGAGGAATCCTCAGGCAACGTTACACAGGAAGAGGGATATTAGGGTTATATTGGGATTATATTGGGATAATGGAAAAGTAAATGGAAACTACTATAGTATATTGGGGTTTCTTAAGTGTAAGCACGGTGCAATAACTGCTGCTCGATAGCCCTAAATCCGCAACAGATCCGGTCAACATGTGGCGGTCCCCCTCAGTGACTTGTTTCCACATGATGCAGGAGGTGTTCCACCCCCCCCAGTTCTGGAATTCATCTTGTTTTTGCTATGGCTTTTACGGATCGCGCCCTTAGCCAGGGCGTCACAGACGGAATGATATTTCCACACTGCATTGAGGTAAGGTGCAGGCAGTACTTGCCGATCCTCGTTCATGCCTCAGACCAACTTCTCAGAAGCCTCAGATACAGCCGCATCGCAAGAGCGCTGAGAGATCTCGACAAAGGACCCTGGCACCACGCATGGGCTTGCAAATGAAACTCCCGAACCCTGAACCTAAATCCTAAACTCCAAATTGAAAGCCTTAACTTCGAAGCCCTGAACTCTGAATTGGAAACCCAAAGCTCTAAACCCTCAACCCTCAACCCTGCATGACCCTGTGTAAACCCGACGTCCACTTTAAACCTTAGACTCTAGGCTGATGTATCCGAGGCCCCTTCTGGCACTTGCAGGCGCCCAGGCCCCGCATGTGATATTGGTTTGAGGAGTTTAGGAGTTTGGGGTCTACGGTTTCAGGAGAGTCTAGGGTTTGTTTAGGTTGGGTACTGCCCCCCCTCAGTAGCAGTTGGATAAGAACTATAATATGGGAATATTGATATATATAGCCCTTAATAGGACCCCTAATATAGACCGTTACTGGGTGGGGCAGTACCCAAGGTTTAGGGTTCAGGGTTTTATACTCTCCCAAACTAACATGAAAACCCATATAGTCCCCTTCTAGAAGGACTGTAGTCTTTATAGGGCCCTATTTTGGGTTTCCCTGTGAGTCTCCGGGAGTCTGGGGTATAGGGTTGAGGGCAAAACTTAAAGCGACTCCTGGGCTCTGTTAGGGTGCCCAAGTAGCCCTCATGAAAACAACTCCCCACACGCAACCCTAAACCCTAAACCCGGAACCCTAAACCCTAAACCCTAAACCCAGAAAACAACTCCCCACATGCATTCTTTGAGTGGAATTTGCGAGCAGATGCTTTGTGCGGCTCGCAGCAGGTCCGTAATGTTGTGGATGATCCGTTAGGTGGACCCCCCACCCAGTAATAGTGACTATAAGGGATAATAGGGATTATCGTAGGGTCCTCTCATATTCCTATTATACCACTATGACAGGGTGGGGGGTACTCCTAAATGATCCGCCTTAACTTTCTGGTTGTGAACTTGTTTTGGGTTTAGGGCTAGAGATGCTAGGAGGGTCAGAGGGACTTGGTAAGTACATTTGGAACTCCTTTGAGCCATATAGTAACTGATAATTCTAGTTTTGCCTGTTATTAACCTACTCACTAAGTCACCGTGATCCCTCCGAGTATCTTTCGTCTCTGAGCGCTATAGCTACAGTTCTGCCCAGACCCCTGGGAAGATCTAAAAATTAGATCCCCTAAATACAGCAATAATGGCCTCTTAGAATCCGTATATAATTCCCCATAGTCTTCTAGGGGATCCAATTTTTAGATCCCTTTTGGGGGTCTGGGTGAACAGTTAGCTAGGCAACAATCCCGCGGGGTGGCTCCCAGGTGTCCTCTTAGAGATCCATTCGTCACTGCCTCAAAGTTTCGGGGTTAGGGATCTAGAGGTTTTAGGGGTTCATGATTTAGGGGTTAGGGGCTTAGGGGTTGGGATTTAGGGGTTTAAGGGTTTCAGGGAAACCATAAACCCTAAACCCTAAACGCTAAACCCTAAACGCTAAACCCTAAACCCTAAATCCTATCGAAGCACTTCTAGCACTTCGAAGTCTACGCCTTGGAGCTCGAAGGCCCAAAACCTTTGGCAGATGTTGGCTTCTGATCTTCACAGACATGAACTCCAGAAAGGGGGAAGGGACCCATATGAGTTATTGTCTAAACTCCTTAAGG
>CAJNIZ010037335.1:166510-176510 GCA_905231905.1 Symbiodinium pilosum
TCAATTTCTGTGGGGGGGTAGTCCAGCAGAGCCCCGCATCCTCAATAAGAAAGTGTTTTGGGGGTTCGGAATAATCCACTCCGCCAGCCACCCAGAATTCCCAGAAAATCTTAAAAAGATCTTAATCTAAAGCCGCAATCCTAAACCCTAAACCTAAATCCTAAACCCTTAAGCTAAACCCTAGGCCTTAAAGCCTGATCCCAAACGTTTAGCCTACACCCTGAAGCCTAATCCCAGGCACACGGCCATGGCCATGAAAAGGACCACAGCAACAGCCACGGCAACAGCCACGGCAACAGCCACGGTCACGACGACGGTCAAAATGACTCCTGCGCCCACGGCCCCGCAGCTGCAGATTCCTAAAGTCGAGGGTTGTGTAAGGTTTTATATGGTATTAATACTCTTGGGCCTAAAGGGCTTCGTGTTACGAGTGCTATGACCAAGAACCATATCATTGCTGTGTTTGAAGCAGTATCATGTATCGTTCGCCTTACAACCGGGAAGACTGCTTTCAGCTTCAGATTCATGGGCACAGCTTGTGGTCCGAGACGCGGCTTTGACGATTGAGCATGTTAGGCTCCCGCAAGCCAAGCAAACCTAGAATTCTGAAAGTGCCAGTTTCAGGTGCTTATGCTGGCTTTATCATGTATGCGTCTGGTTCTTTTCAAAAAGGTCCCAAGATTTCCAGACATATCAAGGGCAAAGGGTTCGTATAAAAGGTCGCCATTCGATTCCATGCATACATTCCAGTGATCACATGCGTTTTAAGCTATGTGCAGATCTCCGCGTCTCGGACCTTCAACCAGGAATTCCTAGAAAGAAGAGGGTTTTCTAGGGGGTGTAAGAGGATTGTATAGGGATTGCGTGCGGACAAGGAAAGGGAAGTTGAAGTCTGAGCTGGGGATTATGAGGGTATACTGGGATTCAGAGGGTTAGATGACAAGAAGATCTTGGATACCCCGACCCCCAAAAGAAGGACCCTGCAGCTGTCATATGCCAGGACTCCGCTCGTTTTTGTTGAATGGGGGGTTGGGGCTGTCCCTGTCAGGGCTTTAAGCCTTTGATAATAGACCCCTAACCCAAACCCTCCTCCCCAACCCTAAACCCTAAACCCTAAACTCAAAACCCTAAGCCCTAAACCCTCCTCAGTCAACCTTACGCCTTAAACCCCAAGGCCTGCAAGCTTCCTCAAGTGAAAAGTCCTAAGCACGGGCCCCTAAAAAGGGCCTTTACCTGTTTCCTGAGTCCGCTTTCAGGGTTTTGTAGGGTATATTAGGGCATACTAGATGCCCATATTTCCAACCGAAACCCTAAACGCTAAACCCCAAACCCTAAACCCTAAACCGCAGTCAGCATTCAGCATGAGGTGCAGACCATGGGGCGTCCAAAGAGCCGCCTGGCCAGCAGCAAGAGCAACAAAGCCTCGAGCTCCTATCCAGGGGTGTAGGGTTTAGGGTTTTGGGTGTCGGGCTTAGGGTTTTGGGTTTTTGGGTTTTGGATTTAGGGCTCAGGGTTTAGGGTTTAACGTTCAGGCTGCAGGGTTTAGGGTGGGCTTTCAGTATATGGCTCCCCCACACATTAAGGACCTTTTCTTCTTATAGGAGACTATTAGGGCTTCTGAGGCCTCATGAGAATGGGTTGGTGCATACTTGAGGGGGGTGTTCCATGATCCTTGCCTCCCTAAACATGGAGGCTGATATGAGCTATAGTCTACACATTCACGGGGGCTCTATAAGTGGTCATATAGGGGAGCATTATAGGTAGGTTCATATAGGAGAGTATGATAGGGGTTATTAAGGGGATACTAGGAGCTCAGACTATAGCTCATACGATCAAGATGGTCACCTTTTTTAAGAAACAGCAGTCTTAGGTCAATCCCCCCTGCAGTAATAGGCCCGAAATATGGAGTTGATATGGCCTTAAGATACCTACTGTAGTCCTTTGTGGTACCCATTACTGGGTGGGAGATTGACCTAACCAGAAAACCCTAAACACTACACCCTAAACCCCAAACCCTACATCGTAAGCCCCATACCCTAAATTCTAAACCCGATACCCCTTACTGGGTGGGGGATTGACCTAACAGTAGTCCATCTGGAGAGCTGGTGCTTTCATGTCTGTTCGGGAATGTCTGAAAGGCAAACTTTTCCTGACAAGCCCTCCCCGAATAGGGGTCCCTAGTTCAGGGTTTTGGGGTTTAGGGCTTGGGGGTTTTGGGGTTTAGGGTTTAGGGTTTTGGGGTTTGGGGTTTTGGGGGTTTTGGGGGTTTTGGGGGTTTTGGGTTTAGTGTTTTGGGTCTAGGGCCCCGGCTGCACTACCCCTTGATTAGGTGGATTATCCTTAATTGACCGTGATTGAGGGGGGAACCTTGCAGACATAGTATAGAGGGGAGTAGTAGGGGGACCCATGATCTTCCAGGAATGAAACATCTTCATCGCACCCATGGAATCCCCACGGTGACTTTGGAGTTTCAACAACTAGGCCCCTTTTTTTGAGAGTCCATGTGATGGGTTAGAGTACATTGTCGTCTATTTCGGGGCCCCCTATTCATGGAAAACCACACCTGCAGAAATTCGTTCGTCAACATCTTGGACGGGGTCAGGGCTCCATGCTTCCGGGCAGGAAGCGCAAGGTTCCGTTTTGATTAGACACAACAATAGGTGAACTTCAAGCTGAAGGTTCAGCCTTTAGGGTCCAGGGTTTAGGGTTCAGGGCTTCAAGGTTAGGGACCTAGGGTTCATAAGGGCTCAGGGTTTTGAATAGTCTTCAAGTTTATGAGACAGGACTACCATTGAACTGCATAGGGTTCGGAATAGTGAAATCCTAAACCTAAACCCTAAACCTATACAATTCAAGCTCATGGGCCAGGAGCTTCATTGAACCCTCTTAAAGCACGAAAGCCTTACTTCATCAAGAGCTTACGGGGTCTAACTCCAGGTCGCGGCCCGCGGGGGGATTTGAAGGGTAGCAGGGTTTGGGATTCAGGGTCAATTCGGTTTAGGGCTTGTTTAGATTGCTTCCCGCTCCCCCCCGAACAGCGGGTTCCAGGAAAGTTCTCATGCCACATTCACTGAGGAAGCCGGGAGCAGCTGCGCGTCCTCACCTCGGGTTAAGGGTTTGGGGTTGAGGTTTAGGGGTTAGGGTTTTGCGTTTAGGGTTTGCGGTTTAGGGTTTAAGGTTTAGGGTGTAGGGTTTGGGGTTTGGGGTTAATTGTCGGGTGAATGGGATTGTAGGATAGCTGTGGAAGAGCATGTAGGCACGACTATTGGGATTCATTCTCCGCAATCTTAATTAAGCATGAGTATGAGTAATCTTTAAAACTGAAATTTTTTGAACCCTAAATCCTAAACCCTAATGTTGGCCAACATTAAGCCCTAAACCCTAAATCCTAAGCCCTAAGCCCTAAGCCCTAAACCCTAAACCCTAAACTAGTAAGTTCAAGGCATCCCGGGGTTCGGCCTTGGGGTGCAAGGGCTGAGGAGTCTCGGGGTTAGTGCTTGAGGGGTGTAGGGATTCAGAACCCTTTGCCCTAAACCCAACACAGGGTTTAGGGTTTAAGCTTCAGGGTTTAGGGAAGCGTAAACCGCGTGTCAGGAGCTGGGATTTGGAGATTCAAGGGGTTCGAGGGTTAACTCCTAAACCCTGGGCCCTAAACACTAAACCCTAAACCCTGAACTCTGAACCTTATACCCTGAACCCTAAACACTAATGTTGGGTGCTGATTAGTGTGGGGACCGCTCCCAACAGAACAGTCATTACAGAAATATGACGGGGTGGGGGTCCCCTCCAAGGAATCTGCATCCTAGCTTTGAATTAAATTCAATAGGAGGGAACAGGTTCGGCTCAGGTAGAAGCTCAAAAAAATTCAGAAGGCATTTAGAAGGGGTTCTATTGAATCATTCTCAGAATCATTGTTTGGCCGCGCAACTTCGCACAATGAAGGGCCCCCGGACGGATCAGGGGGTGCTGAATAATTTCGGCGAAACTTCGCACCAGTAAGGCCCTCCACACTAACGGAATCTAACATCAAACCTTCAAGCTCAAACCCTAAACCCCTAAACCCTAAACCCAGAACCTGGCCCTAAACTCTAAATCCTGAACCCTAAACTCAGAACCCTGATGATTTCTGCACTCCTGGAACCCGAAAGCATTAGCGGATCCTAAGCACGAGGTGCGGCTGTTCGGGGTTTGTGGGGTTTGGGCTTAGGGCTATGAGTTTAGGGTTTTTTTGGGCTTCGGCTCGGGTTTAGGTACAAGCTCAACATTTTTGGGGTGTCTCAGCTGATTACGATCCTGTTGATCTTCGTGCGGGGCATAATGGTATGCAAAGTGAGTCACCCAAACCCGTGATTAATAACCCCCCTCCCCTTAATAGGGATTATAATAGGGAGCCACAATGACTACAAATATGACCTGCATTGGGTTATCTGGAGCCTTAGGGGTTGGATTGATTGAGGATAGGCAATGCCGCTCCACTTTTTGGCGGCTTTACAGAGCTTGCAGTCCCAGATCGTGTCTCGCAGAGAGGAAACTGCATGGTCTTTGGCGACAGTGCGCTCCAGAATAGTGACCAGCGAAGGCGTCGAACACATGATTCCGGGAGTGCAGGACGCCAAAAGAAGTTGGCTGTCACTTCCTTTGGAGTTTGGCATTCTATGCTGCTGCCCTGGAGGTGGTCAGAACCAATGCTGCGCAAGCCAAAGCTGGGATACAGTGGTCCTGCTTTGTTCGACTTCTGTTTGCAGTCAAGAATGGGATTAGTAGTTTCCATGTTCTTCCCTATATATCCCCCCAGATAATCCTGGCACCCTGTGTTTAGGGTTTAGGGTTTAGGGGTTTAGGGTTTAGGGGTTTATATTGGGATAGTGGAAAAGAAAACGGAAACTACTAGTTAGGGTTTAGGGTATAGTTCCCTTTAAGTAGACAGAATATGGGGTTTTTGTGCATCTCATTATAATATTCCCAAAGCCATATTCTATCTACTTCAGGGGGACTATACCCTGTAATTAGTTAATCGCGGTTCACGTCTCGCAGGCACTTGGGCATCGTAGGTACTGGACTCCTGGACCAAAAAGGCAGACGCCCCATCACAAACTTAAAGCCCGTCAGACCAAGCTTGGGTTAAACCCTAAACTCCAAATCCTCCGCCCGAAGCCTCAAACTCTCCCTCCATAGGGTTTGGGGTTTAGGGTTTTGGCAATTGTCCAGTATCTTTGCCTTTTGAGGTGATGATCACGCGGAAGAGATGGAGGAGGCTCATTTGTTTAGGGTTTGGAGGAGGCCCATTTGGAGTTTTTTCCAACATTGGGGGACCCCAATATACACACCAAAATACGATGATCCTTATTCCACGGACCCCTGAAAGGGTACCCTCTAATTTGGGAAATCGCCTCTTGTTCAGGATTCAGGGTTTGGGGTGTAAGGTTTTCGGGTTTGGGGTTTAGAGTTGGGTCCCTGGAAACATTCAGGGTTGAAGGTTTAGGGTTCCTGAAAACATGTGCGCCTTTTGCGGCCAAACGGATTTCGAGGGTCATTGTTGAACGTAATTTGAAGTCTTTTTCTACTAAAAACTTCCGAAAAGGAATATGAACCATCATGTTTCATAGTGTTCCATTCACTTACTTGGGGTTAATTTTGGCCCGGCTTTAGTGTTGGACCCCGCCCTAACAGTAGGGCCCTCAGAAAAACAGAAATTAGGGTCTCTCAATTAGGGCCCTCCCACGGGTTCTGAGGTCCCTGTAGATTCGTTTAAAAGGGAGAGTTGGGAACCTTTCCGAGATTTTAAAGGCCCCAAAATCAAAACACGTTATACATTAGCGGACCTCACATCGCCATCCCGGATCCTGAATACGCGGGCCCCAAAACGGGCCTCAAGGCAAAGGTCCCACATTAGTAGGAATAAGGGCATATAGTCTCTATATAATATTTTCCCTTATTCCCTGCTGACTACCAGTAAGATAAGATCCGTTCTGGGAGTCCAGGGGGTTGAGACTTTTTCTCATCGTTGGGGTCCTGCCTGCACGTCCTTACATTCACGAGGATCGCGGCAGCGTGGTGCATGTGAAAGGAACGCCCTGGTTTGAGAAGTAGCCCCGTCGACCAAGGTTGATAAATTTAATCTTATTTTTCTACGGAGAGTGTTCGCTCAGGCTCATCCTAGGCTTCAACCAGAAATCCCAGCACCTAAAACGCGTTGCCCTAAACCCCAAACCGCGCTATGGGCTCTAGTTACTAGATCCTTATGGGCACCGGAATACGTAAGCAATTCAGAGCTACGGCATAATATCTCAGTCAAAGGCAGGACTCCAACAGCAGCTCATATGCGGGGTGTTGTCAAAATTATGGTTTTTTGGGTGTATATATTATGTCACGGTATCTGAGATGTAAGGCTACCAAAAGGGAACCCTAATTTTGGGAAGTACCCATATACCAGACTTGGTGTGGCCTTATATACACACACACACAATCTCGCAGTACGTGATGGTGCTCCTGAGAGGGAAAGCCCTCCAAAAGCCAAAGAACTTGAACCCCCAATCTGGCAAGCGCTCCTAACCCTCAACCCTAAAACCCTAAACCCTTGAACCCGAAACCCTAAACCCCGAAACCCTCACCCTAAACTGTAAACCCACAAGCCCTAAACCCTTAATCCCTAAGCAGTAAAAGCCCTCTTTAAGTGAGACAATCCCCATACAGCAGCCAAGCCTGCAATGGCTCCATGGATCCCTTTAGTAACCCCTTATATGCCCATTACAGTAGTTTCCATTCTCTTTTCCATTGCTTCAGTCCCAGCTAACCAAAGGTAAGCCTACCGGTTCCATAGGTATTGGGGGTAATATTGGAATAATGGAAAAGAAAATGGAAACTACTACAGTATATTGGGGGTAATATTGGGATAATGGAAAAGAAAATGGAAACTACTATAGGGGTTTCATCTAAACCCTAAACCCTAAATCCTAAGCCTACTGGTTCCATAGGGTTTCATCTAAAGTTTCAAACGTTTGCAGGGTGTGGCTAAAGCCTACAACTGTGTAGGCCCTAAACGAGACACGTAATAGCTTGGGGTTTAGGGCTGAGGGTTTAGAGTTTGGGGTTTAGGGCTAAGGGTTTAGGGTTTAGGCTGTAGCGTTTAGGACTTAACGTGTAGGATTCAGACGAAGCTCTATGGAACCAGCAAGAGGGCCTTCAGATTAAAGAGCGCCTGCCAGATGACGCACAGCATCATGGTTGCGCAGTGCAAAGAAAAGGTTGGCTGCCCAGAAGATGAAAACTACTCGCTGGTTTAGGGTTTAGGGTTTAGGGGATATGCTCCAGATAGCTCCAGATATAAACCCTGAATCCTAAATTCCCGTGTACCCTAGTAGCCCCCAGTAAGATTAGGTTGTTGAGATCTGCGTGTTCAGGCTGGGAGTGATGCAGTTCTGGGGTTCAGCGGCTCATTGGCTTGCGGTTTAGGGAAACCCTAAGCCCCATAATTCCCTATATAACCCTTATATAGTCCCTATATATCCCCTATAACTCCTTTGAAGGGACCCCTTGTTTTGGTTCTGGGGGTTTGGGGGGTGTGACGGTGGCGAACGTCAGTTGAAGTCTGAGGTGACAATTACACAGGCCCTTACATTGCAGACCCCAAACCCTAAACCACGTGAACAGGGAGTCTTTGAGGGTTCAGGCATGCTCGTGAGACTTAGTGGTTGGGGTCCTAATCAATCCAGTGACTCCTCCTCCCCCGCGACATAAGTCCCAACACAGACTTCCTAGGTAGCCCCTACAGATCTCAGACCCCGAACCCCAATATAGACCCCAAATTACTATGATTCTTATTGTGGGGAACTCCACAAAATGGTACCCCCAATTGTGGCAAACCCTAAACCCTGTAATATCCCTATACCCCTATACAACCCCTTCAAACCCCTTTAAAAGGTACCCCTAATTTAGGGAACCCCTTGGATTTCGAAACCCTAAATCCTATAAATCCTTATAAATCCCCATAGAACCCCTATATCCCCCCTTTAAAGGGTACCCCTATGATCCCCTAAACCCTAAATCCCTAAACACCTAAATCCCTAAACCCTAAATCCCTAAACACCTAAACCCTAAATCCGTTAATCCTAAACCCTAAATCCCCTAAACCCTAAACGCTAAACCCCTAAACCCTAAACACCCCTCTTATCGGCTCAAAGCTCCGAGGCCCTCCAGCAGCAAGTTGATTCCCTGGGAGCCAAGCTTGCAGCCGCAGCATCTTGGCCACCATAACGTATGGGAATATAGGGATTCTATAGGAATTTGGCACATAAGTCTACAGGAATTATATGGGGATTATAGGGATTACGAAAGTGATTTTAGGGATTATGAAATTAAAGGATTATGAAAGGGAATATTTAGGGGTTATATAGGGATTATGCAAGGGATTATTTAGGGTTATATAGGGGTCATATAGGGTTATATAGGAGTTTTATAGGGTTTAGGGTTTTTAAGGTACCATTATATGGGTATGCAACCAAAAGATAGTGTTTCTTTGTTATTGTAACTTACTTTACATTCTTCGACAGCAACCTAGTATTGAGATGGATACCTCTCAAACGTGGGGTTGAGCGACAGGTCCTGCAGGGAAACCCCTGAACCCTAAACCCAAACCCCTAAACCCTAAACCCTAAACCTTAAACCCTAAACCCTAAATCCAAATCCCTAAACCGTAAACCCTAAACCCTAAACCCAAACCTTACACCCCTAAAGAGCTACGGGGATCCCGTAGTTCTTCTTGGAGAGTTCGGGGGATCTAGCAAGTAGGTTAAACATGGGGATAAGTACATATTACTATATGGGTTATAGGGGTCATTGTAGCCTACTTAGTAAGTCCCCGTGACCCTACAAGTAAAGGGAACATGTGATGGATCATCTTGTTACAAGTTGGGAAACAGGAATTTGATCAACCACCAATCCAAGTGCTATCTCTAGATGGGTATAGAGGGACTTCATAGGGGTTATGCAGGGTTTGGGGTTTAAGGTACCATAATCTGGGTATATAGTAAATAATTCTGGAAAGCCTCAGGTAAATTAAGATTCTGAGGTCGTGCATAGGGCCGGGACCATGTCTGGAATTCATGCGCGGGGCCTCATCAACACATCTGCGCGATAAACTAACATTGAATACGGCCACTATGACACTATAATATAAAGGCACAACATCTGGGAATTTCAAGTATCTGGGGGGCGGGAGGATTAGTCTTAAAGGGAGAGGATTAACTCCATAGAATCCAAAATTCAACCCGCCCTAAGTATTCAGGAGGGTTTGAGGATTCTTTTTACGTGTAGCAGGTTAAGTCTGTAGAACCCTCAATCAAACCCTAACTCTGTAGAATATGTCGCGAGGCAATAGCCAGGTGTGCTTCCCACGTGCAGGCCCACCCTAAACCCTCAACCCTCTACCCTGAACCCTAAACCGTAACCCCTAAACCTTAAATCCTAAACCCTAGACCTCGGGTGCTCGAACATTGCAAAGCACCCAGGCAGACTGTTCAAGCCTTGCTGCAAGCTCCATAGTGGTTTCTCAAGATAGGGGACTTGGAAATGTCGGACCTTTAGCTAGGGGATGAAAAGGGATTGTGAGTTTCAGATCATACCCGGAAGAGCATAAGAGCCTTAGTCTGGGTTGCTGTTAAGGAACTTGAATTAAGTTACCAAGATGGGAATAGGGTTTCCCCGATATAGTAACTTAAATTAAGTTCCTTAACAGCATCCCAGTAGTTTTGAGTCTCCAACTGCGAGAAGCTTGCGCATCTGCGTTTACCAGCCACTCATTGACACGGCACAAAGCTCCTGTTTCAGGTGGGTTATATTGGGGTTATATTAGGGTTATATTGAGGTTATATTGGGCTTATATTAGGGTTGTATTGGGGTTATATTGGGCTTATATTAGGGCCATATCGTCACCAGGGCTTAGGGTATATATTGGGGTTTATATAGGGATAATGGAAAAGGAAATGGAAACTGTAGGGTGAAA